>CM062826.1:25110941-25160238 GCA_031772345.1 Himalopsyche anomala
TGGCCACTAGGTAAGCTGGATTTCTAGGTTCCAGAGATTTCCCTTTGAGAAGAGAAACCGGGACTGGGCTGAACCCGCATTGGGTAATCGCGAATGCGATTTCCTCTGCAGGAAGAAGGGGCAATCCACGGATGACTGGTTTGCAGGTCCTATCTTCCTGCAATGTGAACGAGTGAAAGACCGCTTGGCCATTGCGTAGGCCAGCGGTCAAGCATCGGTGGGCTTCCACCGATTGCACTTGAACGGCATAAATGCCGTTCTTGATTTTAATAGAGAATAAAAATTCTCCCAGAATATTCTTTAACCGCTTGACGACGGTTGTGTGTTGTTCCTGTCTATCTACAGACAGGATTACAGTGGGTACACATGTTTTTTTTGGCTTAGCGGGGCCGACTGACGTTGGTGCTGAAGGCACGTAAATAAGCGTGACTTCAGGATTGAGCGCGCTTCATGCAAGCAAATTTATTGCTCGTCTTTGCGGCGCAAGGGGACGTTTGGGGGCTGAAGAGGAGGCAAGCGTTTGCGAAGGTAGGGATCAGTGGGAAGCTGCACCGGACTGGGCAGCGCCGCGATGATAGACGGAGAGTGGCCCGACATAATAATAGAGGGGGTTGGCGAAGGCGCCTGAATGCGGTGATCGTAGCTCATTGAGCTTACATGCGAGCGGGGCCGTGATGACCCAAGAGGAGAGGCTGGCATTTTGCTTGTAAGCAATCTGCCGGACTGACGGACGGAGATTTGTAATATAACAGGTGACTCACCAAAAAATACGGGCACTTACGTTCACCGATAGACGCACTGTATGGGGGACTGGAAACGTTGGCACGCTTGGACCCACCAGTCACAGGTTATGCCCTATGAAAGGTCAACAAAATTCAGGTTGTGGTTTACCTTAAGATGTACAAAACCTTGATTGAAGGCAATCATATGCCTTCCAGCAATCGGAGATAATTGTTGTGCTGGGCAGAATATTTTTCTTGATCACTTCAAGTAATCTCTCTTTACACCTATTGTTCACTGCGCATATGAACAGTTTGTGCGAGTTGCGTTCAAATCCACCAAAAACCCACTGTCTGTCGATTAACCTATCCTTTTACTACCTCTACGGTTTATCTTTGTAGGTTTTGCCAGTGTTTGTCGGGAGTGCAGGCCAGTTTTCAGCTCGCTGGATGGGTCTGCCTGCCCGAGGATGTCGGGGGCAGCCCCTATAGTTCGCCGGGTGCTAGCCTGCACAGCTTACGCACATGGCGGGTCCGTCCTCTCGCTTCTTGTGACAGGTTTCAGTGCGGTGGTCCATGCCGCACTTCACACACTTAGGAGGGGCGTGGCAGCCTGTCTGTGAGTGTCCGTATTATTGACAGTTGTGACACTGTCCCAACTTTGTTTTGCGTTTCAGCGATTCTGCTGATACGTTGTAGCTGCCTAGTCTGCGGATAGCGAAAGTTCTCTTTCCCACTTCAGTGTGTTCGATGTCGAGCAGCATTATTAGGGCCATGGGTGTCCTATTCGGGTCTTTTTTCATGTGCTGAGCGCGGATTATGGGATGGCCTTCTTCCCGCAGCATGTCCTCGACCACCGCATCTTCAAAGTACTGAGGGATGAATTTCAGGACGATCATTTAGGTCTATCCTCCCTGAGGATGTAGCAGTGGAAGGCTATGCTGCGGCGGTCCAAGAAGTCGATCACTTTTCTGTAAATTGTTGAGTTGTCGGTGTTTATTCTTAGAGAGTCTTTTTGGTCTGTTGCCGAAAATCCTGATAATCCTGCTAACTTGAGGTCTTTCTCCAGGATGGAGTCTTTCTTGGGGTGGATTATGATGGGCGGCGTTTTTTCCGATTTGTTTACGGAGTCTGCGGTTGATGGGCTGGCTGAAATCTTGGTCTGGGAGGATGCGCGCGTTGTCATGCTGGAGTCGGTGGTGCTTGTACTTGGTCTCTGATGCTGTCGGCGGCGAGTTCAGGAGAGGCGTGCCGCTGGCTACGTGTTGCGTGGTTGTTGTCATCTTGGTGTATGAAGATAGCAGAGCGGTAATATATTTGAAGTAAGTCGTTGGGTAGTTAGTTGGAGAGCGAGATTGGTGAAGTAGAAGCGGCGGTCAGTGAAGTGCTTGATCAAAAAATATGCGAGTATCGATAGAGAGCGGGGCGTAAGGCGGTCTGCATAGTACGGCTGTCTGAGATCGAATGACCTCCTACATTAAGAAAACACAGGTTTTAATAATGGAAGGCCGCGATACATTTAATCAACGTTATTTGATTTCACAAACCTTGGAGATGATCTCTGGAACTCGGAATAGATGAGCAGGCTGGATGCGACGAGCGAACGGCGCCATCTATTGCTTCCGGGCTATCAAGGTTGTGGGGGGACTTCGAGGTTCTCCTCGAGGACTCATTGAAGTCCTTCCATGTTTCAAGTTTGTTATCTCCGTAAAATTGAATTGGGATCTACTGGATCTCTTAAGTATAATAGTACCGGCGTGTGATCGGAGTTTAGATCTTTTTCTACGCAAATTTGCGTTGAGTGTGGTATATCTAATAAAATTACAAATTCAATGATATCTGCGGTTTGTGTTTGTTGATGGTATAGTGTAGGCTCTAAGGGAGCAGCTACGATGGCTTGGGCGTCGTTCGCGAATTTATATACGACTCCCTTTTTGGGTCGTGGTTCTGCTGTTCCAGTGCGAGTGCTTGGCGTTTTAAGTCGCCAGCTATGACGGTCGATGGGAGGCCACTGTCTAGCAGGACTGTTGGGTCTTGGATTATTAAATAAAACACGTTGCTACTTATTATATTTTTTTATTTATATAATGAATGACATAATATTATATACTGATTACAAAATTTTGTGTGAAGATTGGCCTTGAACTTGAATTACGAGACTAGCAATATTGGCTCCCTGGAACTATTAATTTATTTCTCTATTACTTCGCCGAAATGAGTCGGGGCCGGACAAAATAGCTCGGCGGGCCGGTCGTTGCCCATATATGTCATACAGTATCATATGGTATTAAACTGTATAGGTTCACTGGTCGAGCAGCAATCGCATTGAACGCCTTGAGCAATTGTATATACGATTCACTGCCGCTTGCAAATGCATTTAAAATATATCTCTTCATGATATAGTCTTTACGGGTGAGTGGGCACACCTTGAATGCCCCTGGTGTATACCCCTCTTAGAATTTTGTAAGTGGATTAGATCACGGATTCTCAAAATAATTTTAGATCTTGGAAGAGCTAAAAAAAAGTGTTCTGTCTTTCCATTTTAGGAAATCTGTAAATTCTTGAGTAAAATCGGCAAAATTTTTGGAATCTTTCAACTTGATTTTTATAAAAAACGGGCATGGGATAGGGGCGACGGAAAAATATGAGAAAATAGGTGCCACAAAGGGAATAGATGAAATTTGAAATGTAATTGTAAATAAGAATTCTATTACATTTCTGCTATAATATATATTACTAATTACAAATTGTAAATTCTGTTACAAATAAATTACTCTAGTTTAAGTTAAATTGAAATTCTCAATGTAAATAGATGATTTTATAGTCTACCTGAAAATATATAATGTACACTGTTTTTTTCATAATTTTATGCTTATCAAATTAATAAATTGTTTGAAAATATATTTGAATATTTAATTTATTTTGCCTCAATATTTACAATGAGTTTGTGAAAAAGTTTCACAACAAATGGATGTTTATGTTTAATAAAAAAGGAAATAAGATTGAGAAAATTTGTTGGGTTCAAGTCTCAGTATGAACAGAATTTTCGAGATTTCTAAAATATTGTCTCCTAGCTATAGAGACTCCCATTAAGAGGCCATATGGATAAGGATAAAAAAAAAACAGTGCAAAAAGATAATGCAATTCTTTGTCACTCCTCAATTACTCTGTTTCCCCCCCCATGGCATGTAGGCATTCTTTGGATCGGTAGCCAGAATCTCAAAGGTTAAATGGGTCAAACAAGGATGGGGCTCATGGAAGCATCTGCACACCTAATCCAATGTCACTAGGTCCAATGGCCTAACATGGCATAAGTTATAAACGAAAATCGTCTACCCCCAATATCTACTCTTTGAATGTCATCAGTATACAGTTTATGAGTGTAGTCAGTTAATAGGTTTTATCTATTTTAGAAGTGAATGAAATTATTGATTAAATTGGTGTCTACTTGATAGAACTCCATTGTGATAAGGTGAAAAGAAGCAAAGTATTTAGGCATTTGCCTTCTGATGAAGGCGTGCACTACTTTCATGCAAGTTATTTTAAGACCATCCACAGATTCTTGGATATCAATTCATGGTCTGTCATTAGCTCATCAGGTGCATTATTTTATTGCATCAGTCTAGCAAAAACGGCAATTTATTTTTTAAGGCAGGCTCATGACTCTAATTTCCTCCTAAATAGCCATAGATCCATCCATATTTTGATAAAATCGTCGATCTAATTTTACCACAACTGTATTCTGTGAAAGATCATTCAGTGTAATGCACTTTATAAAAAATAATTGTTGAAACCAGCTGACAGATGCAAACTTAGAAGCGTGCATTGGGAAAGAGAACTGTTGAACAATTTCCATTTGTATTGCTTTTAAATAAATAATTACCAATTTGTTTGAACAATGTCTTTTATTTTCTTTTACCTTCCCTGCTCCTCACCTCCTAATTATATCAGTTTCAAAATTAAAAGTTGTTTTATGTCATGTTATTATTAACTAATAACTTTATTACTTATAGTTATTCCAATTCTATATAATTCACCTTTACTATATACTATAAATATACAGTCAGTTTTCTACTTACGACCACCTCGACTTATGACCATTCGGACTTACGACGGAGACCAAAATTAAAAATTGAAAAATAATGCGTGCGCCTTAATGTAATTGATGCGTCCACCTTAACTAAGATGATGCAATCGATTGCATAGAAAAAGAAATAGATTTTAAAATATTGCTGATTATTGACAACACTCCTCCACACTTAGTTGAATCCCATCCAAACATAGAAGTTATTTAATTACCCCCCAACACTACAAACATTTTATAGCCGATGGATCAATAGCTAACTTTAATTGCATTATTTAAGAATTACTTTTGCCCAAGCAATCAAAGCAATAGAAAAAGACCAGACATTGTGAGAATTTTGGAAAAACTAACATCTTTCAAGCAATTAAAAATATCTCAGAAGGATGGTCAAATGTAATGACATCATGTATGAATGGCATATGGAACAAACTATTAAAATGTAATAATATGAATTTTACTAGAGAAAATGAAGTAGGAGAAGTAACGAATATAATTGTACAATTTGTTCAAAAACTTAATCTGGAAGTTGACAGTGAAGATATAATTCAACTTTTTAAAGAATGATCTTTCAAATGCTCACAAATCAAGATTTCATTGAGATTGAAAAGGAAAGTGCTACAGAAAAAAAATCAAAAGAACTAGATGAAAACAATGACCTACCTAAAAAATTTGTGCAGCCATGTCTTAACATGGCTGCAGCTTTTAGCCAAATCAACAATGGAATCTGACAATGATAGATTTTTGAAGGTACATCGCCTGATTCAGCAAGCACTCGCCTGTTACAATGAAATTTATGAAGAAAAGAAAAAGCAATTTACACAAACAAATCTGGATATGTTTGTAAACTTGAAACTAACCCCACTACTACAATTACTGAGACACTGGATATTAGCACAGATTATGAAAATACCACGGAATAACTTTGTAAATATATATTATTTATTATATTATGTTACTATATACTGTACTATATATTACTTATAGTAATATACATGTATAGTAAAGTATTCTGAAATAAATACCACTATTGCAGCACACACTTTCCATGTCTATCATTTCATTATTTTTTGTATGAAATTCGACTTACGACCATTTTGACCTACGTCCTAGGTGGTGGAACGGAACCCCGTAGTAAGTCGAGAACTGACCGTATATATATATTTCTTTTTAAATTATTATTTATTGTTGCTAATTTTTTTTTTTTTTTTAAATGTAACTTTCATCTTCAGTGTGATGCAAAAAAAAAATGTCTCATTGAAGATAAACTTATAAGTTGATCCATTTTTTTAGTAAATGCAACTGCTATTTTTATCACATCTCAACAAAAATTTGGTGCGGCCACGAGACATTTCCATTGATTGATATCTATACATCAAATTATGGGGCTGGTGGAGCCGAGCTCCAATTTCCCTTTCATCTGGTGTATTTTGATGTTGCTTTTCCCGCGTAGCGTCCTGGATTTACCTGGGCGTAGGCGGGTGCGTGGTCTTTGGTTTTTGTGGTGGTATTAGTTCTCATTCGTAGGCATTACATGTGACACTAGTGGTTGATTCAGTAACCTCGAGCTGCAATTAATTGGGGTTATGCTTATCTGATCAGTTAATATATATTTTTTTTTTATGTAATTATTATTTTTTTTAATCTTTTTCCCTCTTTTTTTTTGTTATTTATCCTCGAGAGGAGGTCAAACCTACAGTGTCTGCGGCAGTCGTTCAGGTTTTGGAGATCGGGGTTTTAGCAGATGTTGATAACCAAACATGTGAATGTGGGGGATCGGGGGGGGCTAAGGAGATGTTGTTCTGATGTTTATAATCTGGCCAGAGAAATTTCATGTGTAGAGGCTTCAAGAGATAAGTATGCCAAACTGCTATAGATATATATGCACACAAGTAAGATGGAAGATTTAACATTGAAATAAAAAAATGTGTTTCATTAATTATTGTTTATTTTCTTACGTGAAACCACTTATTCGATAACTTAAATATATACATGAAAAAGCTAAGTACAGCATTAAAATTATATTGGCGTTTTCACATTAAATATATGCTCAACGTGGAGTACACATAATGCAAACAACCAAAGAACAGTAAATTATACATTTTAAAAAGCATAAATGTCCGTTAAAATGCGATACTTTATTTAATGTTCTATTTTATGACTGATTATGAATTTCTTTGCATTGCGAATTGTACAAAGTTGATGTGCAAAGAAATCAAAACAACCTTTGGTTTATCTCCAGCTTTTGAACCTCACACAACAAGTAAACATCTGTAAGAAGTTTAATTTGTGTTAAAGTCATCACAAATTATTATGATACAAAATACTACGTATAAGTGACACATTACAGCATAATTTTTATTGACCTGGTAATTTGGATTGCTGTCCTAAAAGACAATGTAAAGACATACAAAAGAATTTTGGATTAAGCACATTTCTGATGGTTTGTGGACAACTTTCTTTATATCAAATTGCTTGCTTATTACTTTTGACTGGATGTCTGTTTTTTCTGGCAAACTGGTGTCAAAGCAATCACGAAAAGACTATTGCTTTTAACTTGAAACCAATCCACACAAAATCTCAATTTTACTGATAGTTAGCAGGGACAATATTTATATGGAAAAAATAATGAATTTTCAGTAAAACATTCTTGATAGATTTAGACAATGTTGAGAAATGAACTGTTAAACAATAATTAATTCAATTCTGAATGACGTTCAACATTTTTTGAACAGTTTGAAACCAATTTTTATGGTTGTCAACGGTTGACATTTCATTAACACTTGCCACAGAAAACCTAGACACCAAGAGTTTTTTTTTGTAACATTTGTGTGCGATTTTACCCAGTGGTCGTGAAAATACATCTTTTTCTATTGTTTCTTATGATGTACCAGAACCACTGCTGGAAGTGGGGTAAAAATGGAAAGATTGAAATTATCAGCTTATTCTATAAAATTGAAATGTTTACTAAAAAGATGATATCTCGAATGTATGTTTATTATGTTACTAAAAAATAATTAAGTGAAGCAGCTGCACAAAATGGCTGTTGGCTTATTTTGATAAAATTTGACTCAATTATAATAATTGAAGCAATTCATTTTAATTGTTATTTACAGAAAGATAGAAATCATTGCAAAGAGAATATATGGTTATTATATTAGAGAGAATATATGTACATCAATATAAATGTGATGTTGAAATTCGCCTGAAATAGGTATTTAAAAAATCTTGGCAAAATGCTTACTGTATAACACAAATTAATGGAATAGGTCATTTAATAATAAAATAATAAAAATTATAAGACAATTATATTTAGCCAAGAATTTATGATTAATTAGAATATAATATGTCTCATGATAACATTGTTATAATTACTTATGTTAGAAGATATTTAAAAAATATATGGTTATTATATTATTATGACGAATATGATTATGAGATATGTACAATTCTTTTATTATTCTACTTATTTACAATGTCTCTTACTTTTTACGTTACGCAGTCTAACTGCACACTGAAGTGTTTCATTCAAATAATTTTAAGAGATCGCACCAACTAGAAAAGAGAAGAATAGAACACGAATACAGTAAAATCTGTAAGTTCTGTATCCGAATACTTTCAGCTTAAGATTTTATAAATATATCATTATCAATTATCTCCATTTCCAATAAATAGAAAGATTCAGTTTTCGGGAACAAGTGACACTGGAGAATTTGTTTTTCATGTTTTTTTTTACCATTACAAGTGTCCTTGTACAAGTGGCACAATTCGAAGCCTTAAAATGAAACAATATCTAAAAAGCCGTAAGTTTTCAGGAGAGCCAAAAACGGTTTTTCTTGTGTTTTATAACATTACAAATCAGACCTTAATTTGAAAAAGTATGTTAATATTTTATAATTTATTGTGTTTTGTATGTTTATATTGCTTATTTATGGTGACGCTAAAATTTTGAGAAATGATCTTAAAAAAAAATTAAAAAGGGACAAAATTATGTAGTTAACTTCAATGATGATTTAGAAGAAACTAGAAAAGATTTACAACATCTGACTATCTTGTCGAGGAGAAAAAAAAGTAGTGTTATCAATAATAAAATGAAAAACACATGAAGTGACATGTTTTTAACATTCAATCTGTCTTATTTAAAAATGTTTTTATGTTAGTAACATTACACAATATTTGTCATAAAGAGATCATGAAAAACAAAAATTCTACAATAACTTTTGTGGTTGTTATAATGTGTAGATAATTAAAACTGATACCGAAAGTTTGTATGTTATGTTAAATGCATTATTGTCTGTGAGTAATTTATGGCTCCACAAATGACAGCTAATAATTAATTGTTGAATGTAGAGTTGAAAATCTTAAAATTTTCTAGAAATATGATGAAATTATAAAGATTGTTGAAAAACACAGTATTTGTTCTACGTATTGCATATAATTTCACATAATTACTTTCAACGTACATAATAAATAAAAATTATGCCATTTTATAAAGGGAGCACATATTTACAACGCCAAATATTTATGTTTAGTTAAAAATGGAAATCTCTAGATTTATTTGAAATCTTTAAACTGCGATAATTTTACTGGGATCTACTTTAACGCGCACAAACATAACATCGTCTTTGACAAAATGTCTTTTCTTAAGCATTTCGTGAGAGACGAACCGGGGAAATCCAAATCCAAGGGTGTCGGGTTCCCTGCTGGGTCTTTGGAAGTTTTTCCATGTGGGATCTGGAATGAAGCTCTCGACAATGTTGCATGCTTTCTCTGCGCAGGCGGTCTGATCGAATAGGGTGAAGGAGACGGAGTGAGAGAAGGGCCAGCGAAGAAGGGCGTCGTATTCACCAGGTAAAATTTTGATGTAGACTGACATGTGGGAGGCTTCTCCTGCACCATTGCCATTCAGGAATAGAGATGCCTGGAAATAAAAAAGTTAAATAAGTTATTGATTCCTATACTTTTTTTATTATTACAATTTAGAAATATTTCAATTGAAGTATAAAAAAAGGACATAAACTGTTTTTTGAATAATTATTAAGATTAAGAATAATTGTAATCTTTTCACACAACGCCATTGATGTGTGTTAAAAGAAAATATGTATAGACATTTTAATGTATATTTAAAGATTTTATAATTAGTTTTTACTGCACATTACACAACATATCAAATAATAAAGGAACTTCAGTTTAAGGATGTTCATTGTGGTCACTTGGTGAAAAGGCAGTATATTAAAAAAAGAAAATACTCATGATAAGTTGATAATGCTTGTCATGAGCAAAAACAGACCTAATGTTAATAAATAAGTATGGGAATTAGTACAAATGAGTAAAATGAAATATTTTATTTTTTCAAAGGAACTTATTCAGTGACCCTGAGTAGTAATGATGCTCAATTAGTTTTTATTTTTATTATAGTTGAATAACCTCAAAAGTAGATCAGTTTTATTGTACACACCGCAGAGAAATCATTTCTAATCATAAACAACACAAAGTGATCTAATTACCTGCAGTTTGTATCCATATTGACTAGTGTAGAAAGGCGGTGAAATTAGCTCAATTCCATCTTTGGTCTTTGCCTCTACCATCTTGGAGGCCCAGTCATTTATTTTCCAGATAAGGGTGCCTGTGTAATTCAGGGACATCCGGGCCATGGCTGCTTTCAGGTTTGTGATTTGCTGCTGTTGTCTAGTGGCCAAAGCTCCGACCAGAGCCAGGTGTTGAGCGCAGTTGTCTTCCAAGTGTCGTTCCAGCAGAACTCTCGAGCCCTGGTGAAGTTGAAAATATTTCATTAATAATGACAATCATGGAAAGTACGAAAATGGGTAGATCTTGTAATTATTCCCTCAACGTGAATCAATTTTCATAGTAAGTTTCGCAGCATAATTTTACTTGTATTTATGAATATTCTCTGCCAGTATAAATTCAACTATGGACACAATAATATTCATTTTGATTTGAACTTAATATTGCAATATTGTGAAGTAATTTGAAAACAGGACATTACATTTTTTAATATAACTGAATTTTTCAGTCACGTTAAATAAAAGATTACTTGTCTCAGAGAATTATTTTTAATTACCGAATATATTTGTTTATTACGAAAAAATACCAACCTTAAACCGGCATCCGGCATCTTTGAAGTTGCATGGAATAACTAGTGTGGTACAGTGATCTTTCAGGTGCACATCCAATTCTTCTCTGGGCAAGAGTGGGGCTTCACACCTGTGTGGACAGGCGACAGGGAGGCGGGGGCAGGCGGTGTGATGAGTGCTGAGGGTATCTGCTACAAACTCCTTGCTGCAGTGCCGGCAGCCGACCAATCTCTTTGGGCAGTCGTTGGTCTTGTGCTGAGCCAGCAGACGGCGCTGGATCTTTACTCCGCATTTGTTTTCGCAGTAGGTTGGCTCATATCCGCAGTTTCCAGAGTGATTCTAAAAGAATTAGATTAATGTTAGGAAATCTTAATGAATCAACATCAGTAGTTGGGATCAATTCTTAACTATACAAAACACACTGAACGCAGAAAAATATAATACCGCATTACTTATTTATGTTTGCGTATTCACGTCTGTTCTTTTCATTAATCAATAAAGACTATGTAGAAATATGCGTTTTATTGAATACACATACCATTACCAAAAAAATTAGTAGATGAACCGTTTAAATGTTACATTAAAAAATACACTTGTGGCGTGTGCAAAGTGTGCGAGGCGCACACAGACGCAACACCAAGATTTCATCCAGTCATTGTATAGCGAGGCACCGAAGCATTAGAAATAAAATAAATAACTAGGGGCTAAGCCATCATAAATTGAATTGCTTGAAGTTGAATAAATTTTCAGCATACTTTATCGAGTAGAGGTTTATGTCTCTCAATATCTCACACATGTGTATTTAGTAAGCTCACTTAACTTTAAGATAGCTTAAGGCAGGGTTTCCCAAACTATGTTCCGCGGAACACTGGTGTTCCGTGGGACCTGAATAGGTTGTTCCGCGAAAATTTGGAATGGTTTTGTACACTGCAACACATTTAAACATCTTCATCTTTTATATTATAATGTGAGTAATTGCAAATCTTGACTACTGTTTATGGCGTATCTAGTATCTGCGGTACAAGCGGTGATTTTCTTTAAAAATAAGATGGAATATCAGCCTATAAATGATTTCTGGGCGAGTTTGTCAAAAGTTTGCCCTATGTATCAAAACAAGCAATTATTAGTTTTACTACCGTTTTTTACAAGAAAGCAGCATTTTATCACATAAATCACAGTGTAGAAACAGGCTTAACGCCAAACCAGATATATGAAATCAACTCACCAATATTATACCTGATATCAAGAAGATTTGAGATTCAATTACTCAAAATCATCAGGACTAAGAGCTATTGCCCATAATTGATGTGATTGATACGTTTTAAAGTGATTTAATAAAAAAATATATAAAACTACGTGTTTCGTTAAAATTTCCGTATTGGAACACCAATGCAAAGGTTTGGGAAACCCTGCTTTAAGACATGTACACCCAACCTTTTTTTTACGTGATTTTTTTGGACGGCACCGTTACTTTTTTTACGCGATTTTTTTTAAAGAAGAAATGGTGACTCCTTGTTTAAAGAAGCGCGCAAAATCATGTGATGTAATTCTGCTCTAAAACTTGTTTAAATACAATGCATTTATTAAATTCGTTAAATAGCACGTTTCCCGGTCATAAATTTTATCAAAGAGAGTTAACTATGTCAAATGAATGCACTCCAGACGTGCAAATAATAAATACAAACCGAAAATGAAAATATTGTTTTTTAGTTTAAAAAAAATTATATGGTAATATTGTATTAAAAATAAAATATTTTACATTTACGTATTTCAAAAAATCAGTTTCAATTGTTCGTCGGGTCAACAAAACAAATCCAATGTAATAATAATTGTGTCAGATCAAGAATCTAGGAAAAACAGCATTTCATCAAATGAGTGAGCAAAATTCAGATTCAAGCAAAATTCAATACATTAAAAAAATATATTTTGTAACCGACAATAACAGCAGCGAATAACTCCTAAAGTGAATACAATTATGCATGTATACATAATATTATGTATCTGTTTCTCAAAATCTGTGAGAATGTACATAATTTTAACGATTAAAATTTATCTGTTTCTCATTCTATTTTTATAATCAATAAAGAAATTAAATTTCACATGTAAAAAAAAATGTTTTTCATACTTTTTGATTCTTTTGTTACGCGATATTTTGATGTTTGGTACCGATTTATCAAATTATATAAAAGTGAGGGCTTTTTTAGGCGATTTATTTTTACGGGCCACTTTCTGGAACCAATGTATCACGTAAAAAAAGGATTGGCTGTATGTTATATAACGCATCCCCATCATTTTTTCCCTAAAATAACACTTGGCTCACTTCATCTCTCAGGGGCTCAATTTATCTTAAATCACTGATCACACTATTGGCTTGTCGGAATAAAATGAAAATGCATTTTAAGCAGAGCAATTTAATAATGATTTGTTTTCCAATTGTAAATAAACTCACTTCAAGCATATGTCCTGAGAACTCCTTGTTACAAAATTCACAGTTGGCCCTCCGCTGGGGGCAAGTGTACCGAAGATGGTCCTGCATGAGAACTCTGGGTATCATCGCTCCGCAATGGCTTCCGCACGGTACAGCGTCATGTTTGCAGGTGTTTAGATGAGCCTTCAGCTTACGGAGCTCATCGGACCACTTGCAGCCTTCTTTGTGGTGTATGCAGTATACCACTGAACCCATAATGGCCTTCTCCGAATCTGGATCAGGATATATCTAGAAGGAATATAAATATTCTAGTTAGAAACAGTTCAAAATGTAATATTAGATGTTTTACACACGTAAATGTACAGATAAATACATAAATAACGTGATAACGAGGATATAAGATGATTTCCAAATAAAATTAATTTTGTAGACGCGCAAAAGCTCATTAAAAAACATGTCGGCTCATAATTGGCAAAAGAAAAGAGCGACACAATTTGGTAAATTACGTTTTAATCCAATAATTGTTCAATATCGCTCGAAGCGTCAATGACAAGGAATTTGAGTGTTATCTCATTCGCCTGATTTTGTTTAAGGTCTGTGTATTTTAATTATGACTTGTTCCACGTGGACCCCGGTTGAAAAACGCTGATCTAGAGAACTGAAAGTAAACACATTTTTTTATAATATCAGGATAGGCATTGACCATATATGACTATTTATTAACCGCACATGTGTTATTCAATTTTTGAGCTAATTTTTTAAAAAAACCTGCCTATTACGGGTCGATTATAAGGCTGACTTAATTGAAAGGGGATGCATATTTTCGCAGCATTTTAACTACAAAACAAAATCAAATACTTACAGCTTCCTTAGGAAAGTAGGTGAAAGTCTGACGCCGTTTCGGTTTTCGTTTACTTCCAAATAAGAAATTCATCATTTTTACGGATAATCAAAAATCACTAACACGACACTTCAAGATGTTAATCGGTTGAAATTCAAATAGGGACTGACCCAAACCAGCGTTTTTTTATTTGTTGATAGCGAAAAATAAAAGAGCGCGCAAGGAAATGCGAATCCGGGGAGCGTCTACGATTCCAGTCAAACAGAAAACATTTCAGTCGGTCATTTGAGACCGCAAAATTAATGTGAAAAAAATGCGGGAACCAAAAAAAACACTAACAGCTGTGACACGGCCGCCCTACATAAACTTATATCGCTACTAAACTGTTTACATCCGATTACATTATTTTCCTTATCTTTTTTGGAGATGTAAACTTGATAAGGTGATCCAAGTATGTACGACAGCAGAAGCTTAATATTATTCGACGTTTTTGTAGGATACAATACTCGGCCTGAAAGAATTTGCAGTCCAAACGTAGGCAAAATTGTCATCTAATCGGTTCGTTTTGTCTAAACTAAAGCGATTACTTAGTGAATCGACAGAATGATGTTATTTGACATGTTTTAATATATTCAAGTAAGAGCTTACCAAAGTAAGTCCCTTTATGAAATAACCCATATCAGGTGGATGATTCATCAGCTTATATTTTCCTTATCCTGATAACCGCTACCGCAAAGTGTCCTATTAAAACCATGCTGTCATTCTTTGTATTTATTAATATCCTGTATTTTTTAATTCCGCTTCAAAACGTATTTAAAATACATAGGTTTGTGAATAGATTCTTGAAATAATAATTAAAACAGGAAAATAGTAGGTCTTCCAAGCGAAAATAAATCGATTTGTGAGGTCTAAAAAACCTATTTTAAACTCCCGTCCTGCGTCACGCAAATATCATCGATAGTAATTGTAATGCAATGAGAATCGTGTGTAATTATTGAAACATAACACATTTTGAATGTGGAGGTATTTCACTGGATTCGGTGAAAATAATAAACCACAGCTGTTTTTTTTTGTTGTTAATGTTTTCAGGGTTTTATAATTATTTGACACTGGACAAATTTATAAATGTTTTCACATACGGTTATTTAAATGTTGAAATGATTAACTTTCCAATGAACACCCAGTATACAACATAATAATAATTAATGATGAAACATTTTGATTATGTCTTCACTTTTCCTGCAATGATCTGAAGTGTGAAGTTACAATATTAATAACTACATATCTGACTTAGTAACCGAAGAAAACGAAGATCCGATGACTTTGCCGGAGTTAATAGATAAGCAGGAGAGACTGCGCCCTCGAGTAATAAGATGGGCATTTTACTAAGTTAAAATAATTTATGTAGCCAGACGTTCAAACGTAAAAGCGTTGATTGAAACTTGTCCAACTATTACATACACATTAAAAAGATAACTCCGATTTCTGTGCACATGGCCCCTTGGGCCTCGGCTTAATACTATTTCCTTGTTATGAAGCACGTCGTTTCATTGTGAAGATAGGCTGTTCATTCTCAGTTGGTCGCTCGTATTTTGTAACAGATTTGTGTGTAGTTTCTCTGTTTGTTTACATTTTCGGGGTGAATTCCGAAATGTAAACAAACTTCAGAGCGGAAGATAAGGACGATAAAACTTTATCTAAAACGACAGGAATGAGGAAAACGTTGTGGATATTTTTATTTCCTGCTGACTGCTATTAAACATTATATTCATACGATGTCATTCAACTCTAACAAAATTATTTATGATAAATGCATTTCATTTGAAATATAAAACGAGTAATCGACGCTTTTTCCTTGCTTAGTAATAAGAACATAATGAACTTATTAATCGTCGGTATTTTAATAAACATAATCTCAGAAAAATAGTTAAAATACATAACGTTTATTGTTTATATAAAAACGCTCCAACCAAATACAAAAGAAGTTCCAATAACAAAAGCACATACATTGATTTATTTATTTAAAAGTCAACTATCATAATATTATCTCATCATATATTTTAAACGTAGAGTGAAAGATTTTGTAATAAAGATGGACGTCTCAACTCTTGAATAACTCAACACTATATAGTCCTGAATATTGTTTGAATATATAATGCTCATAACACTAAAGAACGTAAGTAATTAAATCATTCACATTTGTCTAGTTGTATAGCTATAAGCTTGGCAGTTGCTGTTAACAATGTGTATTCATGTCCTAAAATATTTTCGACTTAATTCTTTTCTTCGCAATACAATGATAACAAAATTATTATTATACTGTATACCTCTGTTCTACCAAGAGTGCGGCATCTCCCGCATAGCATAATATTTTT
This sequence comes from Himalopsyche anomala, assembly GCA_031772345.1. Lineage (NCBI taxonomy): Eukaryota > Metazoa > Arthropoda > Insecta > Trichoptera > Rhyacophilidae > Himalopsyche > Himalopsyche anomala. Next base: position 25,127,481 of record CM062826.1, read on the forward strand.
AACTTTCGTCAAAGCGCAGAATAAAGGGACCCCCGGAAGGAATCAGGGTGGTCATTCATTGGTACTTTTACTACAAGTTTACCGACTGATAAAAATAACTTTACTTTCTAAGCGGTGATTGATTGATAGTTTAACTATTTAGCAGAGGCGGGGTGGGGTCATGATTTATGGACACCACAAATCGCCAAAAATTGTCGTAATTTAAAAAAATTAATTTCATCTTCTTTTATTTACATTTATACTATCAATTTAGAAAATAATATAATGGTCGTCGACTCACAAAAGAAAATAGCTTATTTGTGGTGGAAAATGGTTGGTGAAATTATGAGAAAAGAAAAATTGTAATATAGAGGGGGTCAATCTTTTTAAATTGCTAATATTGAAGTCGGAGTGTAAGCTGAGATAAGATTTAAAATTGATAAACGACTTCACCCACAACCATTATATAGATCAAAATATATAACGTTCTTTGATTTTCAACGAAGGCTGTAATAATTTTGCTGTATTTAATTTACAAATCCGTTCATACTTTTCAGCCTGTTTAGTAATTAAAGGATATCTGATTGTAGTCAGTTAATAAACATCTCTCTACGGATGGTTTAATGTTAAGTTCGTAGTCCCTAAAAGGACCGCTGAGTGGAAAGAAATACAAATATCGCTGTTTAAATTTCTGTATTTAAAATCAAAACTTTAATTATATAAACTTCATATTTCACATCTTAAAAACTGAAATGCATACTTCATTGAAAGCTTTTATAATATCGAATGTGGAAAGGAAAAAGGATGTAACCCACAGGTTTCTCAAAACGGGTTTTTTTCGATAATCACAATGTATCAAACTTGATGATACACGTTCTATCAAAGGGATGCAAGCTGCAAATGCCGAATTAGGATCTAAATTTAGCTTTTAAGTTCTCGTTTATCTGTCAACTTTTTATTTTCAAACTTTCCGGTTTTAGTCACAGATGTCACCAGAAAAGTCACAAATAAACTGTGTAACGTATCTACTTATGTATCTTTTTGTATTGTGGTGCTCAAATTCATTCGTCACCCATATTGCATAGTAAAGTATGAGGACATTGTCCGAGGGCCGAGATGAGTATTATGCGCAAATATTTGGTTTCAGCGTCATACATTTTACAGTAAAGAATGCCATGCTATAAAACAAGCCTCCCACATTGCACCAAATCAGAGATGAAAAATCTATGGTTCACGAGCGACAGTATAAAAATATCTAGATTGTGATATTGCAAGGAAAAATGAGAGATGTGTTTTTTTCTTTAGTGGGCCAACCAGTACAGAAAAAAATAACACATTATGTTTCTAACATGTTTTTTTGTCGTATCTTTTTATAAAACAAATAAATATACGACATTGATGTACATACTAACTGCAATTTGCACATTTTTCATTAATAAAAAACTTCAAATGTCCAACCTGTAGTGATGATATAAATATTATATATTTCATTGAATACTCAGTAGTAACAGTTTACGCTTTGCTGAATTACAAAAGTACTGAACTTTTTCAAACTTCGAGATTGCAAAAGTATATAATGAAGAAATTAAGTAAAGTAAATTAAAGTTGTTGACCACTGAATGGCAGCATAGTCACGGCGCTTTGTCGGTCCCGAAAGACCCGATAAAAGTGAAATATCCATTGCACATTGAAGATAATACAATAACAGTAAAACATTTTTTGTGAAGGCGAACGGAGATGCATCACACGAAACCATAGAGGGCGGCTCTATTGAGCGTGAGAAATTGACTGACAGCTAAACCATAAACTAGAGATGCCATAAAATAATGAACACATTTGCAAGATTTAACTTCTTTTTTATTGTCCGTGAGAGAAAATTATTTTATTTGACGACATTCACGCCATCTCGTTGATTTATCAGTCAGTTATATTTTAATACATATTGAACGCAAAAACCTTTAGAATATTCGGGGTTCCCTTTATAGAATACAATAATTGTTATCTTCAAGTACCTAAATAAACAAAGTCATGAAACCTTATGAAAGCAGTTAATAACCGCATTAACTGCCAAAAATGCACATTTTAAAAATTTCAACTAATAAAATGGCATCTATATTGTCTAAAACAGGGGTCACAAAACCTTTTTAGAAACGGACCGGATTGAATTTCTTAAAAACTTACGGGGCCGCACGAAAAATAAGTACGTATTGGAATCTAATCGTAGTAATTTATAATGGAAACTATTTAATGTTAAGGTATCTTTTTAAAAGAAACCGCCCTATTTTAAATCTAATTGAAAAGAAATAAAGTAATAATAAAAAGCATTCCAATTATTGAATTATTTTTTTTGTACAATTTTACATATTGTATTGATGTTATTTATTTACCGAGTTATAATTTAAACCTCGAAGATAAATGCGTATATGACGATATCCTATTTCCAGAGTGCACTTTATTTCAGAATACATGCATTTATCACTTTAAAAGATCAATCAAGAACTTCATTATGCTGCACTAGATTTTAATAATATTTTTTAAAATCCTTAATCTGGGCGCCTCGCCTCCTACAACACATGTTATACCTAACTTCCTTCACTTTGGATTCACTATCACAATTGATAAATCGAAATAAATTATTGATTAGTATCATTATAATTATGTTATATTTTAACTAGACAAATAAATATTTATTTATGTCAGAAAGCAACAAAGTACGGTAACTTGTCTAAAATCGAAAGAATGCCCATTAGTACATTAATTTAGTTGTAATTACTTGTACAACTTTGAAGTTCTCCAAAATATTCCTACTCCTACTAAAGCAATCGTGTACACAACAACTAAATTACAAAATGAACCTTCAAGATGTAGAATAAAACATGATTTTTAATCTTTTAAACATACACTTAATATATTTTATGTAGGTAAGTAACATGTTTGTAAACATAATAATATGAATATCTACATCAGCGATTCGATCAAATTAGCTAATATATTTTTTAGTACAAATATTAACGCCTACGAACTGTTTAGAAACTTTTCGCTGTTCTCAATCACACTTAATGGGAATACTGACATGTCAAATGATTATATAGCTTTTCAAAATATTGAAAATTAAAACAGCCTCTCTAAACTTAAGTCTGAAGTTTTACGAAATGGTAATAAAATTGCATGATATAAATTGAAAACAGTTATGTTTAAAACAGTGCTGCCATCGGAAAAATAAAGGTTATTTATAGTTGAATTGAACAAGACAGTTCCGTTACAAAGTATGTATCTTATATTATCGAATTTGATTTTGATCTGAACTAAATTACGTATGCCTCTCTGAAAAAAATAGAAATTTAAATTTTGTAGCTATATTAATGTGGTTTATAATCTTAAAAATTAGAAATTTAATCATACATATTATAAAAGCTGTGAAAATTTGTGAAAGGACCTACAGCAATATATTATTTATTTAAAACAATAATCGGTTCGACAAAATAATCGGAAGGTGACGTTCGATGTTTTACTACTTTGGAGTATCAATGAAATAATGAAATATAATATTAATAAATTATAAATGAAATATTGAGGTTTTAATAAAATCAGGATTTCATATCCAAGGACGATTTTTGACTGACCTAGATACAGCTGATAATTCCGTTATTTACTTACAAGGTGAATTTTGTTATTTTTTTATTGAAGATTTTCATTTGATCAACCAGTGTCTGGCGCAATTTTTTAACATCTGCTATAAATTATAAAAAATGCCATTCATTATTCTCGTTCATATTAAATGAATATAATTTATAATACCGACAACCCACACGTTGCACGAGTGTTCAATTTTTTAACAAGATATTTCGCAAAGAGTCGATTTCGGGTTAAATCAAAATACGAAGCGTAGGCGACTCACCTGATAATATTAAGAGGTCGCCGAATTTCGTTGACACTCATTTTTTTCAAATCCAATCATTACCATAAAACAACATTTACCGTACAGGTACAACAGTCAAAGTGCCACATTAAGTTACACCAAAAAAATATAGTAACTTTTCCCATTTGACATTTTCGTAAGCACCACAAAGATATAAATCTACAATTAGTAGACTTATTAACAATAATTAATAATGAAGACTTTTAATTCTTGGTTGATTGGTGTAATCATTTCAAAATTATGTTTCAGTAAGATGGGAAGTCTCTTTAAAGTTAGTAAAGGAAAATATTATGAATGCAATTTTAGGCTTTAAGTAGATTATTTAGTGATATCCTTTCACAACAAAAACAAAATACGACGAATGCAGAGATCAATGTAATAAAGCACACTGAGTATTGACGGATAGATGAGTTAGCATTGATATTAAGGTGCCAAATCCCGGGATCCAGAGATAATAGTGAATCTCGAAATCACGAGACCAAAAAAGGGCCCTGGAATGGATGCCATATTGATTTCTCCTAGCTGATATTTGACCTTTTAAATACTGCGGCTAAAAATCGGGAATAACAGTAAAATCATACACACCTATCTACTGCCAAGCACTGGAATGTAAGTTAAATAAATAAATTTCACAAAAATAGTGACGTTAATTAAAATGTGTGTTAATTGGAAACATTGACCACGCAGGTAGTTGCGGAATGTGGATTTATCTATTTCATGGAGATATTTAGTTTTTTTTTCTCATCAATCCAAGTGAATTTCCTTGTAAACTACTCAATGATTTGCTTAGCGGTCAAAATGTTGTTCCTCCCACACCACTGTCTCCACTATCACTTCTGATTTTGTTTTTAAATATTTATTCCAGTGGCTATAAACCTTTAATTTTAGTATACATTTTAAGCCAAGTGCAAAACATTCATAGTGCTTTTCAAATAGTAAATTCATGAACATACTCAAAGTAAGTATAGTTTTGAGAAGGAAAGAATCATAGTTCTCAACAATAGGAATATTCAATCATTCGCTGTTTTAATACGTATGGGAAGGAATAATAATGTAATTTATCGCTAAACAAAGTATAATCCAAATCAACATAACAGAAACCCGCATAGTGTGTAGAGATATGTTACAGCGAAAGTGTATTTTAAGTTAGACAAAATTTTCATCAGCGCTTTAGTAGAATTGTATCAAAGCATATTTTTACAAGTATTCATCTACTATTGAAAATATATTTTGACTTGCAGTCACCAGAGAAATTACAGTCGTTGAAATAATCAATGAAATAATATTATCTGATAATAAAAAAAAATGCGTTATTATTATGATTAAATTATTATGTTGTGTTAGGTTAGGTTAAGTACTATACACCTGTCAAATATAGTTTAACTGTTACTGAGCAGCAAAAGTGTAATTTTACTGTCCGTAAAAATATATTTACATTCGTTGTAATGTAGTTTCACTTTTGCTGTAACATTTATAAATACATATACAAGATTTATTGATGACAATGAGCGGAAAAAGCGAGTTTTTTCGTCATTTTTTCAATACAAATGAATACGATACGTCAATATACTCTCGGGTGCCGCTGGTTGTGTATAATTTACCAATAATCGACCTATTTACAGTGGCGAAGTGGTTTAATGCAGCCGACCTATACATGGAGTTACCGGATAACTTCCAAACATTAATTATCATTGGTGGTCTAGGAATGTTATTCCAAACGACAAAAACAAAAAAATATAAATATCTAGGCACAGAATACTGTGCGAATTTATTACAATTTATAGAAGTTATATAAAATGTATAATTAATTATCTATTTTTTATTTATTACAATTATTTATTTATAAACTTATTATTATGATTCACTAGAAAATCCAAAAACTCTTGGTATATTGGTAACATATTACAATCTAGCATTCATACCCGGCTTTGCTCGGGATCTAATTTACATGGTAAAGCTACATGGAAAAGTTGTATGAATTTATCCAGCACAATTAATTAACTGTGTATCAGTTTTCCTAACTCAACGTTTTACAGTTGTTGTGTGACTGGCAGGTACGTCCATATCATTGTAATTTACGACTAAGATTTATTTGTTGTAAGCCTTGATAGTTTATTTACATAATTAATTTATTATTAAGGACGTTTTATATAATATATTAGAACTAAAATAAGATATAGTTTTGTAGTTGAAAGAGACACAGAGGTAAAATAAATTATACGTATTGTAATGTAGAATCATAATCGGCAGAGTAAAATAAGTTGATTAATGAGCTTTCTAAATTTCCCAGTAAGCGTTTAAATAATATATAGGTAAATTACAAAAACAATGTGATAGTAATCACTAAAAGTATGCATGCACACATTATCTTTTAAATAGTGTTTCTGAGCAAAAACTTTCCCTCTTGAAGGATACAAAAACGATTACCCAGAGGTAAATACTATTAACTGGCATCTAGTGTAAATGATGATTATACTGTTAAATTAAAATATCAACTGATAGCATCGAATCTACATACATACAAAAGACGAACATTTAAAACTAACAATATACTTTCTTTATGCCAATAATTTATATATATTTAAAAAGAAATATATTAATTATTGGTAGAATTATGTTACATTATGTCAACGTTAACTCCATATTGACCAAAAATGTATATTTTATTTCAAATCTTATGTCAACAATATTATTTCATTACATTGCATCAAATAATGTCGCTTTGTTGTCGGCTTTATGAACTAATACACTTCCAGCCAGTTATTAATATTAATAACTATCGGTGACATTTTTCTTATTGGTGCATTCAAAGGTATTGTAAATTACTGAAATGATTAAATGTTCTACATATCACTGCAATTTCCGGCTATAAATATTCACTTTTGCACATTTTCATGGCTTTAAGTAACAAGAGCAATCTAAACATAGTTGAGAAGCTTGTAATTTTGTATTGCTTTTCCAGTTTGTTTTCTTGGCAGAGTATAATAAGCAGGTATCACAACCGATTACATTAATAGCATTGAAAATAAAACCACAAAATAAATTTATAAAGTTGCTGGTTTGTCCGTATAATTTCCATGTTTTATAAACAGATTACCTCTGAATGATAAAATAATGACTATTGACGGATAATACCTGCCGGTCCTTTTGTATTGTTATTGTATTAGATTGAATGGATGTATTTTTTGTGTAAAACCCCGCGGCAAAGGAGGAGGAGTTGATGCAGAACGGTTCCAAAAGGTTCGGAGACGGTTTCCGGCTGGTGATCCTGCCTGCGGTTACGAACCTCCAGATGGTATGAATGCAGGAATGCGAGACCGCGATAATCGTCGGATATCAAATTGGGGATTTCTCTATCAGACGGAATTGCGGGTAACTAAATAATTTAATAACAAAATGTAATTATTTGAAGTGTAGTCGTTGTTTTATTCAGGGCTTAATTCAATTTATAGCATAAAAGCATGTAAACTTTGCGATGCCATTGAGTTTTTCATAAAATACAATTACATTTCAGAAAATAGTATTTTTAAAAAGTATACGATATAATTGAAGCAAATAAGAAATATTAAATATTCAGGATCAGTTTTGATTGGCAAGCAAGCGTTCCTCATCTTTTAATAATATTTTTTTCGAACATTTATTTTATTGTATTATTTATGTAAGAATCTCATAGATCTACCATTTTTATTCTGATCACTATTTTGTGATATTAAGAAAAAAACATTAAGCAAATCGACAGCGGGAAATAATAATTCAATGCGACGTTTTTATTATTTGATTACCCCTGCGCAGTGGCAACCCTATGTATCAGATTTTTATTTTGCCTACCAGTGAGAGAACAAGTCGTCCTATGCCGCGGGCAATACACCATCCACCTACCGTGGGAGCCTAACCACTGGAAGATGCTCTCACACTATAAATTAAATTATCCTCATGGGTTTATTTTTATTTTTGACAGCCCAGCGCACATCTCTCCCGGGCCATATGGATCAAATAAAATTATACGGTAATGTGGGAGATGGTTGGCCAGACTGCCTTATTTAAATATGGAACCATCGTGACACAAAACTCTCCAATTTAATATTGACAACATATACATAGTCTCTTAAATGTTTGTTTACCTTCCGCATTATTTTATAAGATAAATAGTGTTAATAAATAAATAATAGAATTCAACTATTTCTCGTGTATTAAGATATCGATACATTATTCAATAATGGGCAAATTGATTTTATTATGTATAACTATCGCAACAATATGCACTTTTCGGAACGCATTTTTTAAATTTGAAATGAGAATTTTAATGCTGTTAATGTATTGACGTTTCTTTGGTTCGCAGCAATCATTATCATTGAACGAAAATGTTCGCTGTTTCGTCAATCTGAGTCTGTCTACTACTAAATGCCAATGCATCAAATAGGTCGTATACTTTTGGGAGATGTAGTGTGAAGGAACTCAGCTGTAGACGGTGTAACGAGGTATCTTGGACGCAATGATTGTTTCTTCCTTCTTAATTCACGCTTCCATAAGAACCGGTTTACTGATTAAGCCGAGCACTCTTATTTTGTTCATTTCTAAACTCATCTTATAATCCAATCTCTTACTTTAGTTAAATTAGATAGAGGAATATGAAAATTATTCTACACACAACAGGTTGGCTTAATTGAATTAGGGACTGGATTCTCACTGGTGAATTAGTGTCGATTCGATTCATTTTAAACAGTGCAATTATAATAATTTTATTATGATCGGAAATTATAGATGTCTAGATTATAATAAATTGAAGCATACAATTGACACTGAAAAAAATGATTTAGAAGAATAATATTTTTTTAAATTTTGTATAGGTACATAATATATATTTATAATACTATTAGTTTTCATATGCTATTCGTATTTGTTACAGTTTGTATCTAAAAAATAATAACCTGATTGCCATTCTAATACCAATTGTAATCACCACAGATTACCAATTGTTACATTTTGGAACTGGTAAATATTGGTACCCACATTAAAAAATCATTTTTTTGACATCACACTTTGAAAGTGAAACTGCTCTAGCTTATGTTTACATACCGCATGTTTGAATTTATATTTTTAATTTATTTATTACCACTTCGTCTCAACAAGACGACAATTGAAAAATAATAAGTGTTATCGCATACCAAAAAGTATTGCCATTACAACGAGAGAAGATGTTAACAGCTATAATAAGTTGTATCACAAACATCTGGATAATTAATTGCCCGTATAAAAAAACCGTATGGTGGTTCAGAAAATTTCCTTTTAATAATCTCTTTTGTTTATACTTACCCATTGCAATGTTTTCATTTGAAATTGGGGCAAACCATTGTATTATATAAGAATGATGCGAATTTGCAAATTAAAATCGTATTTAGTATTGCCAGACATTGCGTAATGTTCCAAGATATCAAATTGCACCTTTTCTCAACAATACATTCATAAAACAGATACAACTATAGATGTAAGTAAATTTAAAAATATATATTTTATTTATGATGCATTATTAAACAATCGAAGATCTGATATTTCCATATATTGATAAAAAAAAGTATTATTAATGAACTGACAGCTCTGCTGTGTATATTTGTTCATTTACTGTTTTTGTATTTAAAAATATTAACAATCAATTCTTGTAACGTAACCCGTAAGATAAAAGCTCATCTTAGCGTTCAGAAGATTCCGAGGAATCTGATGTTTTATAAGAAAAACAAATTAGGCTCATCTCATGTTATTTTAAAGTAGAATATTTAAAAGAACGTAGGTAGTAGTATATTTGTAGACATCGCTCATAGTGAAAACTATTGAAATACTTAAACTATTATTACTATTAAACAGCTTAACGACCGCACGTTTTTTTTTATAGAATTTCACCTGGCGACCGGGCACTTTTGCGAAAAATTCGCAAAAATTGTAATTTTACTAAATTCACCATAATTTGTAAACCAATTGAGATATCTTTACCAAATTTAATTTTCTTAGCTTCCAGATACTTCGCATATACGCATATATGAGTCCGCCGGCCAGCAGCCTTTGTTTTTCAAAGGCTTAAATATGCGTCCGTGTCCGCGTCAGCTGTTAATTAGAAGACATACGATCAAATGTAGCAACGTACAGGGTGAAATATCCTTTAGTAATGTTTAGAACTTATGTGTAGCCCAAAATTAGCAGACTACACGAGTATGCATTCAAATTGTCAAACAATTATCTAATGGTTGCGAAATGGTAGGAATTTGGCTGGATTACGTCATGCTTTAGTACCGGATACGGTATCGAGGTGATGTTATAGACCTGCATCTCTGATCAGGTCCGTCGACGGCTTGACTACATTATGCGTGAATCACGCAGCCCGATAGCAACAGGTAGGCATCAGGTCACATAGTTCGATCGGCCAGTGCCGTGGGCCAGTGACAAAGATGTTAGAAAAGAATATATTACTACTCACATTATGCGATCAATGTATTTTCGTCGGTAATCATCTACAACTTCGTATCTGAAAATGTTGAAAGTTTTCAGGAAACACAAAAAAAAAGAATTATTCTACCGATATTTTTATCGATATAAAACACCACTGGGATGGTTTTGTTCTCAATATCTTTATCTTTGAGTACCTTTCCATCCACGAGACCCTCTCCTTCGTGCTTGACATAGCACATGAGCATATTATTTTCCACCGTTTTTGTATTCGGTTGAATAAAAGATGATTTTCACAGTGTGTCAACATGTCTTTTGTTTCATCTTCTCAGCCGAAAGATGAAACCAAAAAAGTAATGATGATATCTTCGATCAAAAAAAATCCAAATTAAATATACAATTTAATAATTTAAGATTTCGACTGAAGGTGCTTGGTAAAATTTCAATATTAAATTTGAATCGTTCAAATTATGTACATTCTCACAGATTTTGTCACTAACGACCCGGGTTTCGCCTTTCGGCATCTTCAGGCTTTCAAGTGCACGGATGAACTTGAAGTGACGCTCAATAAATGAATGTTTCGTGCTTATATAATAAATAAATATATCATTGAGTTTAAAGCCATTGCTGGCGAAAAGGATAAGCTCATGGGAATGCCCAAAGGTTTGAGTAGTGAGATTTTTATCACTTGTTCCTGACATTTATATCTTATAATTCATGTGAAAATTTCAGGTAACTCTAATCGATAAGAGGAGAGCAACTTTTTGGGACAGTAACTTGCAAGAATAATGTTGAAATATTGTCGACATAATGACAGGTAATAAGAAGAAAAACTAGTAATTTGATTTTTTAATTAACTTTGGTGGAAATCTGGGATAATGAAACAAATAGCTAATATTGTATTTGATAATTGAAATGTAATTCTTTGTTACAGTGATGAAAAAAGCAGAGTTGAAACAGTTGTTTTATAATATTCAATGTGCATTCTCTACGTCGAGTTGATAAAAAAGATCACTTTATGTAAAAAAAAATGGAAAGATATATCCACGCCACTGCTGTTTTGATCCGTGTGATCCTAATATAATTTATTCAATTCGCTTTAACGTTGTGAATGGTCTCAACTTGCACGTTTAGTGAAAAGTTTATTCGCAGGAATGCCGCGAAAATGGCGGCGACTGTCTCGACCGTTCTCGCCTCGTACCTGGCACAAAAACACTTCGGAGAAATAATAATTTAATCCAATCAGTGTTGCATATTTTCTTAGATTCGGGCGATGTGATTTTTGGGCATGTCGCGTAATCTGGTTACCATTTTTTTTCAATTTCAGCATCGATGCCATAATATTTTCTTGATTACAAACATGATTTTAATTACATTACAATTACAGCAATGCACATAACTATACAGCTTAATAAATTCGGATCATGTCATAATACTTATGTTCCTTATTTGGGACATTGTGCAAAAAATTAGAAAAAATATAGATCACGGTTGCTGATGGTAAGGCATCGGAAATCGAAGGTAGTTTGTATCAATCAAAAATACGTACACAGATCAAACGTATTTGTCTATATTTAAATAAAGTTTTTTTTTTAGAGACAACAATAATAGGGTAAAAGGCTAGGTACTACATACATATAGAAAAAGAATCGAGCCCAAAAATCAATAAAATTATTCAATCCGGTCTACCCTCCCATAAGGCGTTTGATGTATGAATTGTTAAATCTGATATTCCTAAGATTAATAAACCGTCGTCATAAGTCATGTGTCTGTAATTACTTAATATTAATTTGTTATCAATTAATGAAACCTGTGAAATCGTGAATAATTTAGACTGCAAAACAAATTACATGTGACTTGAAAAAACACCGTTGAAAACTATGTTAATTTAGACACGTAACAATTTCCTTTCCCAATCAAAGTCCAATCTTTTTATAAGTGTTGTTTTTAAGTTGTTTCAAAAAGCTTCCTATGTAATTATACCAACTATTTTCGCAGTCATTAATAATTATATATCTATGCGACATAGTCGTTAACAAATTAATAATAAAACAAAACATTTAAATTAATTACTTCAAACACTGCTTTACACCTTTTTTAAAATACAATATTAGAACTTAAAAATGAATTTCGTCATGACAAATGCTAATGGAATAGAATACAAAAAGGTAACGTGAAAATATGTTATAATAGTTCAAGCAATGGTGCGATGCCGAAAATATTAGGAGTAAAAAATGTATCTAATACCCTTATCAATATATCAAATATGTGTACTTAAATGAATTTTAAAAAACATTGATGATATTTTAAGTTGCACGTCTATGTTTATCAGTAGCAACTAATGTACACACTACATTACCTAAAAGCGATTAAAAAATATTACATGACAAACGATTGAAATTGAATAATATTTGTTAACGAAATTTGATAATAGATGAAGCCAAGTGTTACCATTCTAATAAAGAATGTATTTAACTTCTTGAAGCGTAGCTAATGAAAATTTCGATAATAAATTACTCGGCATTGTTAGAAAAAGACACATTATTTTTAGCGCTAAAAAACCGCATATCACGATGATGATGCAACAAAATTGCCGCCTTATATTAAATTAGTTGCATACCGAATACCGATTCACCTTGCATTTCGTGTTGCACACTGTTCACAACTTCTTACGTCATCAAAAGCATTCTTCGATGGAAACTACATACTATAACAGGATTCTTTAGCTCTAGGAAATGTTTTACGTACTTGTTTTCTTACATTGCATATAAAGATTCTGGATTGTGCCTAGCTACAATTTAGGTATAACTACATCGCTTTTAATGTAATATTGAAGTATTACAATCTGTAGATTGAACATCCATAGATAATTAACAATTTAACACTCTTGTGCTTATAAAGGGCTATAGACTACGTGTTTAGAGAACAGACTTCAGATCAGTGGATAGATTGGCCACTTGTGGTAGAAGACCACAAACAATACTGTGTTATCATATAGGTTAAAAATGACTATACATTATGCCACATGAGTACCTTCACTCCGGTCCAGGTGACTTCACGTGAAATTTAAGAAGACTATAGTGTGTTGATAACTAAATTAATACATTTCTTTGATAATAATGTAAATATTATAATTAGAATTTAAATTGCAGATAGTTTTACATACGCCACTGGCTGTGAAAGTTTAAAAAGGGTCTTCAGAGTTTTACAAATATAAATTTACCAAATGATGTTTCTACTTTAATTGCATCCCTAACTATAATACATGTTCTCATATTGAATAATGAAGTGACAGATTGCGTAACCAGCTTTCATGTTGACAATCTCTCAAATGTCAGCATTTCAGATAATATTTAACGACAATATAAGACTATTTTTTACTATTGCGGTCGCGACCGACCGTATGGTATCTGCTGTCAGTGGAGATATGTATTTATAAGTGAGAACTTCCGCTCGTCACTATGAATCTAAGAAATTAAAACAGATATTGAATTTCCTGCGCAAATAGCTGGTTCGTAATATAGTAGAAGAGGTTTCATTCAACGAACGAGATTCAAAATGGCCCCCGTGTTTATTTAGTTTTATAACAACCTGTTTTACAAGTACATACTAGTCGTTACTAATAATTTAGTTTTAAAAATGTTTTTATGAAAGATTTATCGTTGCATATTTATTTGGTTAATTTTCATGAATGGTAAGTGTTAATGAGACTATTTAAGAAATAATGAAATGTCAATTACAAATGGCGTTATGTTAGAAAACAGCTGATATTGACGTCTCCTGATTTTAAGTAAGAAATATAACTTTAGAAGTGTCCCTTTGCTGAAATAATGAGTAAGATTGTTGTAAACAAGTTTAGTCACACGATGAAGCGTTTCTAATAGTAATTTATTGTGGTTTCCCATACACCGGTGCACTCAAGAGTTATTTGCATTCTTGCGAAAACCGTTAAGCAAAGTGCATCGGCCCGTCAAACTGGGAGGAATTTTAATTATATTTGCAGACTAACGATATGATTTATTTTAAGTGCTTTACTATACGTCTCAGTTTGTTCATTAAAAAAGATTTAAAAAAAACCATCAGTAAATTTATTGGCTATTTCCAGTATTTCCTCTCGCGGTAATAATCTTCGTTTTAAGTTGTCATTGATGTCAGATAAAATCATTGCACTTAATAATATTTTTATCATCGGTGTTTCGTAGCCTATAATAAATACTAAATACTTCCAAGAGAAAAAGATAATTTCTCTTAAATTTAATAATTGATATATTTTTAATCTACCCCAGTTACAACACAAATAATAATGTAATGCTACATTTAGATATTTTAGAACGGTATCTGCAGACATACGTTTCATTACTGCAAAAAATGCGAAATTAACAATTGCAACTAATGTCGGAAGATACAACTTTACACTCGACGAAACATGGTAGCGATATCAAATACCTCAACGTTATATAATGGTATGAAAAAACGCACATTTTGCGCAATAATATATTTTTTCTCTCTTGGAGTAAATTTTATGATAATTGAATCGGGTAAACGACCAGAATACACGTTACTAGCTTTGTAACGCGGCTTCCTTGAGACATAAACAAAAGTCAAGCCAAAATTCAAGTTATTTGGGGAAGCGTGTCGCAAAAAATTGTTTCGCTATCCATTCGCCAATAGAAAAAAGCATTATGACCAGTTTACTATAAGTAAAAAAAACTCGTTACGTCATCGTTATAATCGTATTCATTCAGGCGCTGTTTACAACAAATGTGAATTTGTGAGAAAATTTTATTAGTTTTTGTATATTCTTCTGTCCAATACGATCTACCAAAATAGTTTGTTATATATAAATATGATTGGGCGAAGTCTATAAATCAGAGGGGTGAATACAAATGACTGCATATAATATATTTTTTATTAATTTTAGTTACCACCTTCTCCATTATATTTTTCAGATTAAACCTGCAGATCTGAAAATCACATTAAAAAAATCATCGTTGTCGTATATTTTCCAAGTTATCTTTTATATTACACCGAACAATTTTCGAGTGGATGCAGTATTTCAAAGCCGTATAACAGTTAAATTTAACGTTAATCGATACTGAAAATAAAACATCGAGAACAAATTTAGAATGTAGAGCATAATAATTAATTCAAAATAGTGTATCTCAATAATCATAAGCTTCACTTTGCTGTTGTACAATTATACAGAACAAATTAATATCTGACAAATGTATACAAATATCAGGACGCTTTCAATGTAGTACCTATTATAATTATTCTATTTTTGAGCTAGATATATATTATGATTCTCTTCCACTCTCTCACTCTATGATTGACCACTCACACATCGTTCGTTGGCATGGTTCGGTTTGTTTACATCGGTTGTCTACAACCTTTTTGAAGTCGAAAATAAATAGATCTAACGACTTTAAATCCACGTATTTTTAAATTCGAGCACTGGAACCGGAAGCGTGCTAGAAAAAAAGTTGTTTTCAAGTATTACAATAAGAAGCAGAACGCTTGTTGCGAACTCGCGTTTTTTTTAATAGTGTCTAAATTCATTTTGGTTTGGTGGCATTATAATTGGATTACGAGTACAAATTCCTGTAAAAACATAGATAGAAAAGAATTGTTGAACAATAAAAATGGTTGCTTTGTAACTTGTAACACTTGAAAAGATTATAATATAAAATTGATCACACGGCGAGAATTGATTAAAATAATACGTTTTTTGGTGTAAGAAGACACAGCAATACATTTTCAAAGAGTCTTCCACACTAATGTGTATCAGCATTAGTAAGATATTGTTTTTTAAAATACAAAGATTATATTTTGGTAACGCTGATTCTCTGGCGAATTGTGTTAGACTTGAATACAGAGTTATTGAAACACATTCAGTTGAGTTCCAATGGTTTACGTAATAAATACAAACGTAATCTAAATATAAATACAATCGGGAATTGCTGAAGCTGCTTAGGTCGAACATCAACATGCCGGTTCTGGCAGCCGGCTAACCATAGAGTAGCTATATTCTATCTATCTCGAACTCAAAATAGTTCACATATTAGAGAAACGGTCCTAATTTTCCACCAAGAAAGCATACCGGCAGGTATATTCATGGAGTGGCGTGCCACAAAAAAAAAGAATGAATGGAACTTGAATAAAACTAGTATCTTAGTGATTTGAAAAATTATCACCATTCAGAAGACAAACTTTGTAGCATTTTATTTCCGATTCCAAGGCAATCATTTTTATATTACAGACTAAACATAAGCTCACCAATTAAATATTTCCTGCTGTCTTTTTAAACAGATTTACAGTATATTAAAACTTAAATAATCCTCTTTCCGTGACATTTTCTTTTACTACAGAATCTTACAGAGAGAAAAGTAGTCATTGATTTAAACTCGATGTGGACATACCAGGTATGAGTATATAATAATAATATTTCGTTAGTAATTTTCTACAACCTCGTATTTCATGTTTTTAGGAGACGCATAAATGTACTTTATTCTACCGCTGTCGCTATCACTTTCTACCATTAAAAACACTACTGGAATGGTTACTCAATATTTCTCAGGAAGTTTATACGGAGAGAACAAGACGTTAAAATTCACCCTCTCTTTCATGTTTAACTTAACACATGACCATATAATTTTCCAATGTTTTTGTGTTAGGTTCAACGAAGATTTATTTTCAGGATATGAGAGGAATATTGTGCGTATTTAAATTTTAAATTTAAACATCAAAAAAATCATAACTGACATATGTTTGAGATAGAAAATTATTATTATTGAAAATCAATGACGATTTACCAGAAATAAATAATCTATAACATAAAAATTATCATGAAAATTTTGATTGAATATTAGCTTAATTAATTTGTTATACATTGATTTGTTTTGTTGGCAAAGGTAAAGAATGTATCAATATACTGCCATTACAACCATTGTAACCAATTAATACGCTTAAGTCATCAATATATTTAACATAATTATTATAATACATCCGCATAACTTATTTAGTTTTATATTGTAGGATTAAAATAATATATCGCATGTCTCAATTACAATTATATTTATAGGCTATAATCTTTTTATATAAACAATAGTGCATGACTCATAAGATTAACTTTATTGAAAAGCCTATAAGTATTTTCACAATTTCAAATCGTATATAATCTTTATTTGGTATATCATGTTTGCAGGGTGCTTGAAAAAATATATGAAATACCAACATAAAATTATATAAACAGTGGCATTTACAAATCTATCGGTTAGCAGTATTTATAAAAAAACAATATTGTATTACTGATAAAAAAGATCCGATACAATAAATTGTGTTACAATATTCATTCCATCAGGGTTAAGAGATAAGGGAAGTTACTATATTATGTGTTTTATTTCCCCCCTGTTCTGTATTATATTTTGTTATAGATCTTTACTTGACTGTTCTGTTATATAGTGATATATTTTAGCATGCCCTGTTTTGTCATAGAACCATGTTAAAATATTTTTTTTTATTATTATACCTTCGATAAATCTTTACAATTAAATTGGTAAGTACAATACTAATTTTGATATTTTTATTTCCAATTAGAAGTAAGAATTTATAAGTTGTTTACTATTTTTCATCTTTCTGTTGTTTACTTATGTATCATCTCCATAGATGTGCACTTTAAACTTAAACAATTCGATTCTTATTCTACGATAGAAAATTTATTTGGGTTTAAATCTTTAATAAGATCATGCGTTTGTGGTCAATACATGTACAAAACATTGTAAAAAATATTACACATTCGCATTTAAATATATCGAGTTCATTAACACATTTTTGAAATTCAAAAATACAAGTCTTAGGGCGACACTGTGCAGCTCTACCTGAAATCTTTGGGCGATTCCCAACAAAACAAAAACAATACAAGGCTATGAGAATGGCACGTGATCTGTGTGCTGATTTGATTACTCATTGCCTACCTAAGACTCCGATCTTAAGAATTGGAAATAAATTATAAGCAAAGTGTAATCTCCTGTCTCCTGTTTTAATAATAGATGCTGTCCACCAAAGCTGGTACACATTATAATTTCAAAATGCGGGCCGCGTACGAGGAAAACTTTACAAAATAAATTGTCC
This sequence comes from Himalopsyche anomala, assembly GCA_031772345.1. Taxonomy (NCBI): domain Eukaryota; kingdom Metazoa; phylum Arthropoda; class Insecta; order Trichoptera; family Rhyacophilidae; genus Himalopsyche; species Himalopsyche anomala. Next base: position 25,145,944 of record CM062826.1, read on the forward strand.
GATGTACATCAATTAAAGTGAATCATGGATATTGTAACAAATAGATTTTATCAGTGATTTTGTGAGTCACCACCAACCAGCCTGCATTACATTTAATTTAAATTTTAAGTTATTAAGTTTGTCCTTATCGCACGAAAAGATAACACATGAGTTCAATTACTTCACGTTTAAAATTAAATTGAAATTGATAACTTTGTTACTTTATATTGTTTAAGTATTTGACGTTAATGAACTATACCCTATACCAGTGGTTTCCAACCTTTATGTTACTGCGCCTCCCTTTGAAGAAAAATATATCTTCGCGCCACCCCATCCTTTGTTTTATATAGAAATAAAGACACGTTTTAGAGAGTAAATAAATATTGTGGAGTCTTCGCGCCTCCCTTTGCAATAATCCACACCTCCCACGTTGGAAATCGCTGCCCTATACCCATAAATTTGATGAATTTTCAACAACAAATGAAATTTTTAGACGTAAACAACGATTTTCGAATACACATGTGATTTTCATAATGAATTACTGGCGGTAAAACAATTATGAAATAAGCTTATAAATAACCAATCAAATGGTCACAGAATTCTGGAGCTTTAGCTGAGTGGGGAGATTCTTGTTATTCGGTTGTAGAGACATAGAATACAGAGATCGAATCGAGTCGATAGCGTGAAGAAAAATAAATATTTGCAATTAAGTTTATGCAGACCATTCGTGGTTTTTGAATTAGAAAAAAGCTAGGCAGGAATGCGGGCATATCCTCGATAAATTCTCACGAAAATAATACGTGTCACTATATATTTTTTTACTATATTATTGAATAGAATTTAAAGCTACATTTACTGAACTGTTTAATTTTCTAATGATTATTTAACAATAACGATCTGGATAATCACTAATTAAGTATTTCATGTTTATTTATTTGACTTCAATATGGCTGTTCTGACAGTTAAAAATATACACTTAATATCTATAAATTAATATTTTCTAAGCAAATTGAGACATGTTTTATTCACTTTTAATTAATAGATTTAAAATATATTTCAAACAATAATAAAAACAAATGCCGCCTGTTTGATCGAGTGGTCAACGTCATTGGCTTCGACTACGGAGGTCATGGGTTCGAATCCCAGTACAGACAGTTTTATAAATTGATTTTTCAATCGATTTATGAATTTCTGTTCGAAGGCATGGATAAATGTGATATGTTGAAGTCCCCCCTCCCACCCATCCTATCCTATGAACGGGGCATATTAAAAGCGATTAGATAACCACTAGTCCTGTCCTAGCACTATCCTTCTATTCCTACTCTCTTTGGAAAAAGAGAGGTTGAGCAACTGAGTAACAAGCAGTTCCCGTAGAAACACTTCTGTTGACATAACTCCATTAGGAGTCCATACGCTACACATTGGGAGCGAACATGGTAAAAAGTCGTTTGGCTATCTTATTTAAAAAAAAAATGTATTTAAATATCAAATGTTCAGGCAGATCAACTTCAAGATCAAGTTCATGCTTGTCTTATATTCCACCAATATCAAAGAATAATGATTAAACTTGTACGTACACTGATTTCATACACCACTTAAGAAGTACCGTAAATTTTATAACTTGTTAATAATAAAAACACAAATAAATGAATGTGAGTAAAAGTACCAATATGAAATGTAAAATCAATTCTTACAATTTGGCTGATTTCTGTGATCGGAATCGGCGTGACGCTCTTCTGATCTGGCGAATTGGATCTGCGTGGAATGGACGAGGAACTGGGCGTCGGAGAAGCTCCGGCGCCGAGTCCTGGCTGAACGTTTATCACGCTCTCCTTCGAACTTCGATTTGGAGACAGCCTCGACGGAAAACTGAGAGTCTTCGTCCACTGAGACAGGCTGCGCACCATTCTGCCTCGTTTAGGAAACACTTTGGCAGTAAAATAACACTGTCTTTTTGTTCTAAAAACACTGTAGTTGTCTCAACACTTGAAACTATTTAAAAGTCCTTTATTTTGGTTCACGGTATAATATTTATATTTAGAATTACCGTCTTACAAATATCAATTATTACACATACTTAAAATAAATTATAATCGCCATTGGGACACATAACCTCATTTATTGAAAAAAAAAACTTTGTACGTAAGTAAATAAATACGTGTTGCACAATTCTGTTTACAACGATCAGCTGTGTGAATATGAAATTTTAACAACACAACCAACGTGCACGACGGCCAGTTAACGAATGAAGCCGCATGACGTAGTCGAGGAATACGAGAGCTTTTTTCCTTTGACTGTATGTGTAAACATGTGTCGGTAGTGGCAATACTGAAGTATATTGAAGTGGCGGGGTGGGGCGCGTGCAACACTTCCTGTGAGAGCCTTCTGCACGTGCGTTGAGACTCCTTGCAGGGTTGTCACAACTATTTAAATAAAAGTCGAACTATTGAATTATTTTTTATGCAAAAATGAGATTCAAGCGAACATTTAATTTAAAGGGGAATTAAACTTTGTATAAAGAATAATGTACTGTTGGCTGTATATGAAAAAATATATTTGGTTCGGTATGACGTATATTTGAGTTGTGTATTTTTGCTTCTTTCAATATCTATATATACAATAAAAAAGTTTGAGAGTTTAATTGAAAGATATAACAATATTGTGTCCACTTAAAATATATAACATATCAACTCCTGACTGAGTTTATTACATAATATCTGATTGTTGCTCAATTGCTCGATCTATCGATAGTGGGGATAAAATGAAAAGAAAAATGGTAAGCTTATTGCTCTAGCTTACAGTGAATAGTCCGTTTTTATATTCCAATTATTTGAAAACTACTAAGTGTAAAGAAAGCTAAGTTAGATAAATAAGTGGGGTGGGTTGGAGGAGTGCAAAAAAAATGCCAAAATAATTTGAGGTATTTAAAAACAAATGCAGCAAACTTGATACTGGTCTCATGTTACCATGGTCAGGGCCGGCGCTACCATACAGGCGAAATAGGCAATCGCCTAGGGCGCAAATCATTAAGGGGCGCATAAATTGAGTAATCAAATTATTTTTATATTCTAATAACAAATAATAGTTTATACTTGTATCTGTTCGTTATAATTATGTATCGTATTATATATACTTAAAGGGTAGGTTGAGCGCCTGACTAACAAACAGTTCTCGTAAAAAACTTCTTTTGAGATACCTCCATTAGGAGGCCATGTGATTCACATTGAAAGTGGACATGCATATTTAAAAAAATATTCCACAGTTTGTTAAAAAGGGGGCGCGCCAATAACCGTTGCCTAGGGCGCAAAATAACCTCACGCCGGTACTGACCATGGTCATCAGTGAAAATCTTAAAATGAAGCCATGAAACAGCTACGAGGTTAGAATAGAACATAATCGACAGATTCAACTTCAAAACATTAGCTGTAATGCCATATATATATATATTAATAAAAAAAAAATACGATGTCTAAAGAAGCTTTTTTAAATGAGGTAATTACTACTAATATCCACTGAATCTAAGGAATATTAATAGTAAATAATGATAATACAGCCGTCGAGAAATTTGATAATATGACATTATCTTAAAAAAAAATTAAAGAAAACCATAAGCTAGAGAAAAATAAAACGTTATTACTTTAACGTTTTAAAAATAATCTTTTTTGGCTGTCCACATAATATCAGCTTATTAAATTACAAGAAACGTTCAATATTAAATAATAAAAAAAACGAGTCAACATGCGTTTTCATTACAGATTTAAATAACAATGGAGGCTAATAAAATATTGTAATTTAGGTTTTGTAAACGAACTATTTGACATTAAGCACAGCGATGTCAGTTCGGACTGCCCTTTGGCCAGCAGCTGCATATATTTTGTCTCTTTTTAACTTTTATCGTGTGATGAGTTCGTCTCTTTCATTAAGTCAAACCTCCTTTATCGATACCAAGTCAACACATTTAACCCAGATGTACATATTATATTTTTTTTTTTTTTTTTTATCCATATCCACTCCCAATGTGGAGCATATGAGCTCCAAATGTAGTTTATAACAACAACAAAAAAAATCTATGATAACTGCTTTTTACTTACATGCTTACCTCTCTTGTTTTTTTTTTTAATATAGTAGGGATACAATACATGGATATGATTAGAATAGCACTTGTGGTTAGCTTATATCTCTCGCGCCCCGTCTTTTGAGATAGGTTGGGTGTGAGGGAATTCAAGACGTCATATACATGCATGCCTTCAAATGAAAATCCATAAATCGATTGAAAAATCAATCAAAAAAAGCTTGTACTGGGACTCAAACCCGTGACCTCCATATTCTAAATCAACGACGTTGACACTCGACCACACAGCCGGCATAGTTTATGTTAGTTGAAAAAGTTCGTGATTAGCGAAACTAGCCCTGATCTTAATAATTAAATGTGTAATTAGTAAAAAAGAGGGTTTTTTTCGATATAATAAAAATTATTAAAAATACTCGCAAGCAAAGCGAAACCGGTCATGCTTTTACATGAGAGATAATATTTTTTCCTCCTAATTATAATTATTTTATACGTAATGTGTTGTGGGGTGGGGAACCTTTTATGATGTAAAACAGCATTAAGTAAAAGTAGTACCCATAAGGCCGCATTTTAGAATAATCAATATGTTGCACTTAACTCCGGATATTTAAATCTAATTTTAAATTTGAATCGTTCAAATTATGTAAATTCTCACAGATTTTGTCACTAACGACCAGGGTTTCGCCTTTCGGCATCTTCAGGCGTTCAAATGCACGGATGAACTTGAACTGAATCTTATATTAATAAAATGTAATTTTACTGCTAAGATTTGATTTTGGTCTTCATTTTTGTCTTAAAAAAGAGTGAGGAATCTGTACCATTTGATTTTTTTTTAAATTTTTAAAATAGCTTTCATTTAAAAATTATCTTTGACTAATTAATTGTAGTTTGTAGATCTAAGCGCATTGCAGTTCAGTTATGGTGTTTAAGACAAACTTAACTGACATGTTTCATCGCTGTGCCGGTATTTTACGGGTTAACAGCTATAATCATTACTGTAGAGGCTCTTCGAAGACGGGCTAAGCTTCAAAAGACAAATAAATAAAAAAATATATATATACAAACCGAACGGGGTCGTTGTATTATGAAGCCCCACTACATAATCAAATTATATACAAAAAAAGAGATATCAAAAGATAATAATATAAAGAGCGGTCCTTTATCTGGAAATTTAAACTGCCTAAAAGCCCCCGGGCGGTTTTTCATTTTTCTTCTTTCTTTTTTAATTTACTTACCGAGAAATATAAAAGATTTTATCTGATTGTTTTGTTTTATCTACAAAAACTGGTAACACTGTCCATTAGAACTTGATTATGTATACGTATACATTTTATCAATCCCCCACCCCTCCTCACACTCACTATTCAAAATTCAAATGCTTAGAACTCATTTGTTTATTTTTTTAATATAATACACAGTGGCGGTTCTAGGTACTGGGCTAGGTGGGCTAAGCCCGACCTGCATTTTTCACCCAAAACATTAGATGGCTGAATAAAAATCAACAGCAACTTACCTTTCCCAAATGAATAAAATATCTTTGTTTTAATTTTCCTCTGTCAATATAAGACAATGTTACGTCTACCTACAATCATATTCTCGATTGTGTTTTGTATTACAATTTTAAAGTGAGCCGGCATAAAAAAAACAATAACCCTATAAATACTTCACAGGGAACAGGAACTGGAACACGTCACTGGCAACACCACTCAGGGGCTAAATTCCTCATGCCCGTAACCACAGACAATATCATGCAATATTTATTTACACTGGGGCGCAATCAAGCACGATTAGATTTTTTTTGTATTTGTATGTACGGAAACGTCATTAACACAAAGGATAGTGTTTCAATCTGTCAAGTTTCTGTTGATCATTGGGGGCTGATCTGATTCAGCCCATTACGCATACTTATGCATTGAAACACAATACCAATATCGTTGTATTGTATGAAAGTGACAGGTATTGACTTTCAGTGACAGCAAGTGACAGTTCTATACTGCTTTTAGTAGGTACTTGTTATTTCACTTTGAAAGAGACGAATTTAAGGATTCCGTGTTATTATTCTATTATTTCTTAGTTACATTAGCATTGATTTTATTATATAAAAATTTATGCATTGCAGTAGTATCGTAATATTTGTTAATTTGCTTGTAGATTAATGTATAAAGTGAAGTGGAAATATGCTTTTCTCTAGCCCACCCAAGATTTCAGGTCAGGAACCGCCACTGATAATACACATTGCGTTTGGCATGTTGAGTCGTTTTATCAACAAACTGACGTTTAACAATACTTCTCGCGAGGAAACCTCTCATGGTGACGTGTATGTGCAAGGATAACAATACCGGTATTATCTATGCCAGGATCTCGGTATTACGGTAGTTTTTTCGATACCGAAATACAGGTTTTGAAAATGCAAAAAAACGATAGTTTGGCGGTAAATATGTTACATTATAATTATTATTAATTAATCGTAGTCGGACTGATTTTCATTTAAATTTGATTCCATTTGAACCAACTTGAACAGTTCAAGTTCATCCGTGCACTTGAACGCCTGAAGATGCCGAAAGGCGAAACCCGGGTCGTTAGTGACAAAATCTGTGTGAATGTACATAATTTGAACGATTCAAATGAAATTCCACCGAGAACAGTCGAAATTTTAAATTAAATTTGATTCGTTGATGAACTTTCGTTTTATTGACGTATTTTGATTAAAAACGCATCAAATTTAAACTATTTTGCAAAAACAGCCGTTTGTGCTTATTATGTAGTTTTTTTTTAATCAAATATCGGCATTGATTTATTCGTCTGGTATCAAATGATAAAAATGTTGTAGGTTTTTGACAGCAACACTATCTGTCACCTAGTTACAACGTAACGTCTTGAAAACGGTGCGCGCTAGGGAGTAAAAAGCTAAGGCGTGCGCGTGTGCGCGCGCACACTTGTCAAAATGTGGTCGCACACATTTTTCCATTCCCCGTACAGACCGCACACAGAAATATTGTAAAAAGAAGTTTGTTCTATGTGCAAATACTGGTCTTTTTGGACTCTAATGTAAAAAAGCACCAAGCAATGGGGTGTGAATAATATTATAATTTTCATAAACATCATTGATTCCTAGAGTTTTTTTTAGCGGCATGATATAATAACGAATGATTTTATCAAACGTCTTACTTTTAAACCTGACCACACTTATTGTTGTTTTCTGAAAATTAACCGCACAAAAAAGTGAATGGTCCGCACTCACAAATTAAAACTTAGAGGTAACGTTGAACTTGTCTTATATATCAAAAAAACTGCCAAGTGAGCAGATCTCATGAACGTTTTCGTCAGTTAATAATAATATAATCGTATAGCTAAAAGAGTTTAGTGCAATATTCATGTTTAATTACTGTTTTTCATACTACAATTTTCATTTTATCATTCGAAATTATTTATTTTACAACTAAAAGCTTTTTTCAAAATGGCACCGGATGTCTTTATAAAGATAGTCTAATTTCTGTACCTAAATAAGACCATTAAGAATTTTGCACCGCCATATGGGAAGTAGGGAACCATAAAACTCAGTATATCATTATATTCTACTTTTTCAGCTATATAGTAGGTAGAAACTCAATAAAAACTGTCGCGAATGACTTTATTTCGATTTTTTTTACAAGGTGAGGTTGTTTGAATTATTTCAAAATTAAAAATTTTGAAACTAAAATTTATTATACATATAGGTGTGGATTTTTAAAAGAGAAATCTGTACTGAGTTCGTTTATATGTTAGTGTAAACATATAGCTTAAAACCAATGTATCAATTGAAAATTATTTGACTTAAATGGATATATTTTACAATACATAGAAACGGATAAAAATACATATTGTTTCATAGTGACTTTCGATTGACGTAGTTTATAAATTATAAGTTTGTCCTGCAAGAATCAACACCGAGAATAATTAGTGGATTGGAGAATGATACCTGTCATATATTTTTAAATTTCAAATTGATTTTAAAACAATCGAATAGAAATACTGAATTCATACATCGACCAAAAATAAAACAAAAGAACACTTATTCAATGTCAAACTCAAATAATATTTTCAGTAATTTAAAAATGGAATCTTGGCACCACTACAAAGACAAATATTAAGCTGAAAGACCGACAGCTGATACAAATAACTCAATTCGTTATGCCAGGGTGTTTAGCCCAGAAAACACACAGATATCGACATGAATGATGTGAGTAGGGGTGGCGGAGACAGAGAACGGCAAGGGTGTATGTAGTCTAGGATCGCAGCTGGCTATGAAAAAAAGATCGAGGGGGCGTCACACTGTTACGAACAAAACCGTTCTCCATTACACCCTTCCATCTTGTCTCCGATGACAAAACCTCGCCAAATAAGCAACAAGCTTCCGTAGCGCGTTTCGCTTTTTTGACGATCGATATCGGATTTTTCGTTCCCCATTTGTTTGAACTATGAAATTATGAGGGTGGACGATTGTTTGCTATAGCAGCTAGCTATGTATGATAAAATCGAATCTGCGCTGTCAAAATGGCGAATATTCGACTTTACAAAAGAAGAGCACAATAAATCATCAAATGATTACATAGATCTTCTAGTTAGCTTGTTACATTGCTTTTCATTGATTGTCGATTTCATTATAATTTGATAACGGAGAGTTATGTTTATAAAAATAAATCATACGAAATCAAGACTATCATCTATTGATACAAATTCAATACATTAATAGCAATAGAATTTGTAATGCTCTGGTAAACGATTACAAATTTCATGTTTATTACAATATGTCCAGCGGTGGGCTGCCAAAACTTTAACAAGGGGCTCGCTGAATCTCAAAGTTATCTGTGGTGTTCCGGAAAGGGTTTTTTTTATTACTCTTTATATAATTATGCGCAATAATTATTAAAGCTATCGAATGTTACTACACATATACTAATATTATGTAACAATCATATTTAATTAATGCCAAAAGATGAAAAGATTGCAAAAGTGAAGAGTTCAGAAATAATTTATATTATTTTCGCTCCAATCGCATGTCTTATGTATGTCAGAAACACTAAGGGTACATCGATTTGCTCTTAAACTTAATTACAATACAAATTTAAAAATTATATAACGCATCGATCTGAGAATCTTGTTTTTCTCAATAAATTAATAAGGGGCTCGCCGGCTAAAGAAAAATTTAATAAAGGGCTCGCGAGAACCCCCTCCAACCTACCTCTGAATATGTAGTTATCAATCTTCATTGTTCCGCGTGTGGTTTACAGACTCAATATCTGGACTCACATTCTAAGAACAAAATCATACAGCCATTCGCTCTTCATTTGTATAGGCTAGTCAGTTCTAAAAAAAATCAGTTGAAATAGGTATTGACTAAACTCTTCATCTTTGTAAACTCAGGAGAGTTAGTAATTGCCTATTCAATCAATATATTTTTTTAAACAACTAAATATTTCTTGAATATAATGCCTTTCCACCAAAGATTGACAGTGAACACCCTAAAAGTGACAAACAAATATGTTCGAGCAATATGCCTCTTCGATGGTGTGTCAGAACTACTTCAGCATAAACAATCACATCTAGTATTGAATGGAAATCGTCAGGTCAATCATGCGTAGTGATGTGTTCTAATTAAAATGAACAGCACTGTAAAACAATAAGCAATTTGAGTGAGCGGAAGAAGAAAGCATGATGCTGATATTACCCAAGTGAATCTTGTTACTTGTACTCTCAGACTAATCGCTTTAACATCAACTGTGGATAAGTACTTAGAATTTACGCGTGAAATCGTGAACTAACTACTACAGTGCTTGCCAAAGATTATGTAATGTATATATTGTTCAAAATAATAAAAAAAACTAGGTGTTCATTATTGTTTTTATTTTCTGCTGTACAATAATAAAAAAATTGTGTCACACAAAAAGTTGTAAATTATCCGAAAGCCAAATTAAAACATACATACATATTTGAACATATAATTTATGAAAATATCGATTCATCGACTAAAACTGTCTTTAACAATAATTCTGATAAAACAATATATATAATGAATAAGACAGCACCGATGACAAAGTGTTATATTTTGCTATTGTCATAATTTGACACGATAAAACAACATTTTGATATCAGTTAAACTTTTCAGTTATATCGTTTAAAGTTATAATTTTGAGTATAAAATATTAGTAAGAAGCCTAATTAACATACTAATACATTTTTTCCATTCTATATTATTGATGTATAATTATTATACGACTATAATAACAATTTTGTCATAACTTTGTAAATATTAATATCGCAGCATAAATCTTTTGCCGCATTTCGAATAATGTTGCAAAACTTTAATGAAAGAGATTTGGAAAATGACAAAAACTACAATTACAAGACTTTATCATCACATAACTGAAATATTCCATAATATTTATGCAATCAACAACTTTGACAGCAAGAATTTTGTCCAACAATCTTCGACCAGTGCAAAGGACTAATATTTTGTGTCACTATAGAATATCTGAAAAAAAAAACATTGTTGCTTGAAATGACAATGTTCCTTATTCATTTTTTTAGTGACGACTGACGAGAACACACATTCTTTGAATCCCTTTCTTATGTTGTTTTATTGATATTGGGGTGAGATCGCTTTAAAAAAAATAATGTCATATTCAATTTATTATAAACGTTGTTTGCTTGTGAAATAAACCATATGCGAAGGATAGTGATGGGTGAAACGTCAATAATAAATTAAATGTCAATAATAATTTAAAACTATTACATGTAGCCATATTTCTACATGGTGTATTTATAAAAAAGGCTAAAATTGAGAAACACTGTTAAGTTGTATATTGTATTATTATCTTGAGAAAGCGTCTGGTCATGTATAATTTTATCGTATATCGGTAGTAAAATTCAACCGCTAAATTAACGTTGATTTTATAACATGAAATTTCAATGTCAGTTACTTTATAACACCAAAACTTAATTTAAATAAAGAAACGACGATCTCGCCTTTGTTTTCTTTTCTTTCGATACAAACGGAAAACGTGTGAAATCAATTTTTATAGGTCCCAATGCGACATAATATTACGTGTAAAATATTAATATTCTTTAACATCACAAAGTAAAGTTCTATAATTATAAACGTGTTCGAATATAACATATAATATGTGTGTACAAATTTAGTTTAATACATGTTTTTAAAAACCACATACTGTGACATAATTCTTTAAAATAGCAATGTAATGAAGGAATGTTAAGTACTTGCGAACAATACGTTAATGCCAAAGATCATTATTAACGCTTTCATTAATAATTTATAACATGTTTATGGCGATGGGTATAAAGGTTTATTGATAGTTTCGAATTAAATTATGCCACCTTGGATAGTATCTTTATAGGCGGAAAGTATTGAAGATCAATAGACAATAGTATACTTAACATTATTGAAATCACAAGCAACATATTATAATAGTTAATCATTTTATAACTGACTTTCTGTGAGACATTTAGTGCGCACTGTAAGCCATAACATTGTAAATTATAGCTCCCTTAGTTTGCGGTGCTGTAAAACAATAAGGGTGTGAATATGCCTGCTCAGCGCACCTTAAAACATTCCCTGACACACCTAATAGTTAGTGATTTTTCACTACCCTCGTTAAATGACAGTGGAGATGTAATTGGTTGATTTAGGTTTCAGTTTTTGAGACACGCAGGTAAAATAGTGGCTCAAGAAAAGAAACAAGAGATGTTACACAATTGTGATTGCAATTGTATAAATTTAAGGTTATAATCATGTAATAATGTAATGAAGTAAACTGAAACTTCAAAGTCAAAGAGATCTTCAGGCGACTTATTCACATTCAGATATTATTTTACGTCACAGAAGTCATTATAAAATATCAACGTTTACATTTTAATTTATTATTTTATTTCTAGAAGACAAATTCAAGTTAAGATCATGACCATGTGATAAAACATGTTATGCTCAAAAGTCACATAAGATTTAGTTTACGCCAGAGTCGCATCGAGGATATTATAATAAATTTAATTTAATTGGTGATTGGAAAATTATGCCACATTTTTAATAGCTGTATATTAAATAAATATACAATTTAACCATGGACGAATGCAAACATTATAAACATAGGTAAAGTGTTAGTTTTTCGTTTTGAATCATTTTTTATAAAACGGTATTAAATTTTACAAAAATTCAATTTCGACTATTTTACTCACCGATAATTGTATGTATGCAATCAATATAAAACGCAATTTAGAACATATGTATATGGCAAAGCATAATATCAGCGATGATAGATGCCGTTGTGCTATTGGGCGGATAGGCTGCTTAAAAATTCACTAATGAACAAAAAATGCTTAATAATTAATTTTTCAATAATAGTCTTCTTTTTTCTTTCATTTAAACAAAATCAAAAGCAAACCGCTATAATTGGGCATGATTGAGAATATTATTTTTTTTATTAAAATCCAGTCAGTTTTAAATTTGAATTCAGTATAGTTTTTTTTTGTAATCTATTGATTATATACATTATTTTAAAACTTTACTCAATGAATTAATTACTTTACGTCGTTAAATGTTCAGCCTAAAAAAATATTACCGCTCTTCTCAATTATATCTGAATATGACAGCAGTAAATATAGCAGCTATTACGTTGATGTTACACCAACCGTAAAAACCAAATACAATCATGTTGAGTATTAGTGACCCCCTGTTTAAATAGTGTCCTAATAACATGTGGAATAATTTCTTGCAATTGTGTTAATTTTTTTTATGGAAAGCACTGGTTCTTTGCTGGTGTGCGGCATTTAAATGCCTCGATGCGAGCCTGCACAATTCCGTTGATTAATACAATCTACAAAGTCTTAGATCACGACACTTAGTGGTTTCTTTATCCGTTTTTGTGGCACGTGGCCACTGGTTCATGTTACATTATAATCGTCCATAATCAGAAACCTGTATTGTCTTTATTCGGTCTATTCAAAATACTTTTACTCAAATTGAGATTTCCCGTCGCAGTCGGTGGCCATTGTGCTGTGTCGTACTTCGCATTACATCCTCTCATTGTCAAATGTTTAAAGTTCACGACGAGGAGGTGGTGTAATGCTTAAACTATCAGCTTACTAAATACACACGTTTAGTAATTGGTAATATATATATAGGTATAATGTATATACAAATGTTGTTTTAGCTATTATACATTTTTATTATTTCACAATATTCAATAAAAAATTGTAACTGTATATCGACCCGTAATTGGCAAAAAAGCGTAAGCAACAATTCATCAATTTTACAGAAGTTTTTTTAACTTCCTGTTGTAATAAGTACGCAAAAAGAAACTTTGATAGACCAAATACTCAGTGGTGTAGTGGGGCCAGGTCCGCGTCCTGGTACCTGAAAATGAGCTAGGACACCGCCCTGCCACCTTTTTGACTTGTAGCTTAATTTTCAAGTACATACATATATTCAAAATACCGTTCATACAATTTAAAAGCATTATATCAAAATTAATCTACCCGGCGGATTTTACAAAAATAAAAATCTACACATTTAAGGTGAAGAAATATCATCCCTCTTTCTAGAAAAAAAAAATTGCGCGTTTTTTTTATTGATTTAATTGTTAAAACTCGTGGTTTTTTTTTTAACTTCGGACGGATATAAAAAAAATAGGGAAGAAATCAATGACCTACCTGGTACCTATTTATTTACCACTACACCACTGCACATACTACTACCCGCATTTAAGAAATCCTTTTTTTAAGAAAGGAATTTAAAATTGATTATATATCCTTATTAAAGCATTTATAATTAAAAAGAAGGTGAAAATGATACTTATGATATATTTGCAAGCATACATACATACATTTAAAAAAATATATTTTTTAGCTTCTAAAATAGGTTACAATATAAACAATTCAAAACTAAGACTGAGTTGACAGTATGGCGTTAAGCGTAATTGTTTATCACGACTTGTTACGGGAAAAATCTTTCTGTTATGATTACAACTTGAGCATTCCTGTAAAATGTATAAATTGTCATTACACTTTTCAGCCGATTACGGGTCGATATCGTCGCCTTTCTGGCAAAAGTTGTTCAGTGACAGATTGATAGTTCTTATGAGAAAACAGCAAACGAAAGTCGGCTGGAGGAGGCTCGCAGAGGCACGCGCGAGCCACTTTTAAATTTGTCTCAGCCCGGCAAGCCCCTTGTTAAATTAATTAAATCAATATACTCT
>CM062826.1:25160338-25310096 GCA_031772345.1 Himalopsyche anomala
TTGTATACATAACTATAGTGTAAAACTTGCGAGAAAGGTGACAATATTTGACTGAATGTCAGTTTTTAAGATATTGATATTCGAATGTAATTTATGTATATATTGCTACCTGAAATTAACTGCGAGATAAATCTAAAATTCTAGTTTAAAGAAAATAATTAATGTTTGAAGCCTGTGTCATAATTTAAAAACAGTTAATTATACTTTTAGTTAGTTGATTTTGCGACTTGTATTTTTTGTATATTAATAATTGTATCTTCTTATCCTACTTATATATCCTACTGATCAATAAATGTAACCGTAAGATTTTGCTTTTAATTCGAGGCATTAAATTTAAATTCATTATGTAGATTTAATTGCAATCGATTGGCATACTTATCACATTTTTTTTAATTTCATCTAACTGTGGCTTCAAACAACGATAAGCCCAATCACAATCGTATTATTACTGTTGAATTATACTATACACAGGTTTTGGTAATTATTTTTTTTTGTTGGTACCGTTTTTTATCGAAGGTCGTTGACAGAGTTGCACCTGGTCTCTATTTAGATTCTAGATCTTGCTAAAATATCTAGGAAAGTTTTTCCCGATTATCATATTGTCTATATTTAGTTGCATAAATCTATCACTAGGGATTGCAAATGTTCGTGTTAAAATATATTCAAATATTGAATACTAAAATCCTTAAAAAAAACGAATATATTCGAATAATTTTGTATTTTTTTTAAGTCATGAATAAAGAATATTGATTAGAATACAGGTGCAAATTACAGAAGAGGTATATTCAAAAATATTTCTTCAAATATTTGGATAAAATTTCAAATTTAAATTCTAAATTGGTCAATTGATTATTCTGCTATGCCAGTAGGTTATTAAATAAATAGGGAATCAGATTCGAAGTAACTTGGCGCCATAAAACAAAATATTTAGCACTAGTATAATATTTGAAATATTCGGTATAAACATAGATTATTTCAATGTTTAATAAAAAAATAAAAATATAATGATTTCAATTCACTATTTTTTATACTATTTTAGACTATTTCTGTATTTGTATTTGGAAATACTATAATGCGCTTAATATAAATAAATCATATTTAAATGTGTAGAAAAAGTTGATGAACAGTTTATCAAAAATTCGAATACCTAATTACTTGAAAATAGCCGAATAAATTCGAACATTCTATTGAATTTCCTACATTGTAAACGTTTTACAACCTGCCAGAACCTAATCCATCAGAACATCGCGATTTGAGAATCATTATAAGAACTCTCAATGAAAAAGCAAGATCGCTTTGGTGCCATCGATGCACATATCAATATCTAAAGAATACTGCATAACATTAAAACATTTAACAATTTCACGAATGTTTTGTGTTAACTAAACATTAGCAATAACGTATGTTTTCTGTGCAAAAATCGTATATTTTTTTACCTCCAATTGACACACTGCGAAAAGTTTGTTATTTTCTCAACCTTATTGCAGATGTTGATATTATAACACTTACTAAGGCTACGTTGTTAAGAAAATCTTTTTCTACCCACTCCTCGGTTACCCAAAATTTTCCGAGGATTATAATTCATTGTTCTATAAGTTGGAAATTATACCAATTTGTGCAGATTTCCTAATTTGTTTGATATTCGCTATAGTCTTTAAAACTTCTTATTGTAAACGTGATTAAAGAATTACTATAACCAGATTATAAATCAAATATGAATATCAGATAGTTAGAGAGGGATTCAGCGTTTGGAAATACCAACATATTTTCGCATGATTTAAGTGAAATTGTATCACTGTCAATAAATTGGCAGAAATTACGGTTCCATACAGTTTTTCCACGGCTTACCATCGTTCGTGGAATGCAGAACTTTTCAGAAACTTTCGCACAGAAGATTGACTTCTGCTTCAATTGTTTATTTATACATTGTATGCTAATCTGATAAATCACTTTGCCAGATGTAGCTGTTGGTATGCGTGTTCCCACGTTATGAACTTATTACTTTAGCATGCAGCTTAGAGTTACAGTTGAAATGATCGTTGCTGCATCGGACGTCTGACAGTGTTTTTTTATTGGCTTATTACGAGGCTCGAGTTGCATACTTGCATATCTTGCCAATAATTGTGCACTGAATGCATGATTTCGATAGTTGTATTATTGTTTGATTTATGAATGAAAATGAGCATGGTACAAAATAGTAGACGTGTTGCCACTGTTGCCAGTGTGTAAAACAGGGTTCATCTTTTATTATTGTATATGTCGTTATTCTGGTATGTAATTAAATATTATGAAATGTCGAAAACTGTCTTAAATCAGTGAATATAATGTTAAAGTATCATGCTGTTATTTATTTAGAGCAGCGATACTCAAACTCCGGCCCAATCACAAGTATTTTGGATAAATTTGTATTTTTGTGTACTTAAACTTATGTTATGTAAGGTTTGTGGTATATTCAGTGGCGTATCACTTCATAAGAGCAAATGACGCGAGCTTAAGGCCACCGAATCTAAGAGCCCTAAAAAAGCCTATAAATTTTAAATTCCGTTTTCATTATATTTTCTTCTTATTTTACGTTGAATTTTGAAGCGCTTTTATTTTATTCGAATAACAGGGCCCCCAAATTTTATTGCGCCTGGGCCTCCCAAGTACATAATACGCCACTGGGTATATTTACGTCTTAGTATTAATACGATGCAGCCCATGTAATATATCGAAAACCAGCATGCGACGGACGAAAAAAACGTTGGGTATCGCTAATGAAGAGATAACACGAATAGATTAAAACCGAACATTGTTAATAATACATGAACTGTTGTATATGATAGCAGATAAGTCCAATTTTTTTAAAATAAGTTCTATTTTTTAACATTACACTCTACTAATATAATCCAAAGCTCAATCTCAACAAAAAATATTTTACGAGAAATGCTTGTTATTCAGTCGTTCCATTTGTCATTGATGCTTCCATGATGCTACTTAAAAAGGTGAAGCAATTTAAAAGATAGCAAATAAAGTACATAATACAATTTTATATAAAAAATAAACTTCCACAGAGTTACCGACGAATCCATCGAAAACATAGAAAAATATTTAAAAGTAAAATATTATTTATTTTGTGTTTTTATTTGAATGATTTCATAAAAGTTTTACAAAGTACAATAATTGTTTTATGTACATTTTATTTTATTAATACTATATCACGTTTGCGCTATTTCACCGTGGGCAAAGAATTGGTTGCATTCTTGGTCTGCAAGTAAAACGAGTTCGATAATCGCACATTCCTGCACAGAAAGTCATTCAAGAAAATACATCGATGTTAAAATTTATAGTGCGTTTTTACTGATCTCGTGTCAGCTGGGTGTACACTTTAGCACACTTTATATCCAATGAATTATAAAGATGCGTAGGTACATTAATATCGGATGACCAATCTCAAATATTGCAGGGTTTGGTAGACACTAGGCAGTTATTTTACTATATAATAAGAGGAATTAAAATCTTTAGGAATATTTCGATATAAATAATATTTGAACAAAAGTTGGTAGTTAAAAATTGTCAGTACTGAGTACCTGAGTAAACAGCAAATTAAAAAAAAGCCTTTAAGATAAAGCATCACGATTCACGCCTCAATACTTCATATAATCCAAATATTGATTGATGTTTGGCTCTCTGTTATGAATCATAAGCAGAGACAATTATTCCTTTCTAATCTGCATCAATACTGTGTTTGATGGATTTGACGGTAATTTAGTGGAAGTTTATTGTTAATATAAAATTATGTTTGACAACATTGTTATTCGACTTTTTGTGTTACAAAATGTGACACGTGTTTCGCCTCGTTAAAAATAATCATCGGACAGTTCGTTAGAGTTATGTATGATGATGTTTCTCAAAGACGCTGAGCACGTGTCACATTTTGTAAGACAACTCGTGGAATAACAAAGTTATTAAATAAAATTCTATATTGAATTAATACTATTTACCTATAAACAATGTTGTGTTTGCCAAACTAGTATAACAAAAGCTCTACTTGAGTTATTCTAGACAAATAATTGATACCCAAGTATCGTATTGTGTATTTACTTTATTTTTGTCACCTTTGTTACTAGCCAACTTCTGCCAGTACGGAGAAGATGTGTAAGTTTCATGAAAGAATACAATATGTGTAGCAAATCAGGAAGGAACAGAGTAGCCGAAAATAAAATAAAAAACTGGGGGAAAATAGACCAGATTATGTGTTTGGTGTCTATTTATGAATTTAATACATTATATTATAAAATATATATAACACCACTTCAAAGCAATATAAGTACTAAAACATTAATTTCGTTCGATAAATCGAGGACTCAAAAGTTCACTCATGTATAACAGGTGATTTACCTTTGTGCTTTTAAAATTATAATTTCATTTGTAGATATACCCAGCCGTATTTTTAAAATGATTTTATGTACAAGATATAGCATTTTTCCGGTGGTGTCGTACTAAATTAAAAAGTGCTAGGGCGATGCATTATTTTAATCGACCTTCACCTAAAGTCGTCAGCTGTCTCCTTTTTGTTTAACCACTTGGATCCCAAGCGAACACAGGTGTCCGGAACATATGCAAGCGAACACGGATGTCCAAGACATTTAAAAAAATCAAATACTTGGTATTCTAATAGGATATAAGCAATAGTTTGATGAATGTGTGTAGTACCATCTATACTGAGTCAATATAGGTTTTTTTCTCAAAAACACGCAGTATCTCTGGGAGATATTGATGATTTATTTGCGCGGTATTCAAACGGTTAACTCAACTCAAATATTGTGCTTTATTCAAAACACGCATTTTTGTAGTTAGGCCACTGTCATCCTAAGCCTTTGAAATTTTAGTTATGTTTGATGTTTTTAAATCCGGATAACGGCTTCAACAACAAGCCATTGATTAATCACAATTATTTTATATCACCCGCGATGTGAAAGTGATCTGTATTTCTTATATCTGTATAACTCACCATGGTGTGAACAAAAGTGTTGAATATTTAAGTCGCCCACTAATAAATGATTAGCACCGCCATGGTATAGTGGGGAAGTGTAGTGCCGCATTTCAAAACTAATTAGGGCTTTCACTTAGCGAGTCGAGAGACTCTGTCATTATGAACCGGGTATTAATTTTAGATTTTCTCAAACACCGAAATAAGTCTATACTTAATCTTGTAAGCCACTTCAGACTTCAAAAATATGTTGATGTCAAAGTGGATGAATTTGAATATGGGAATATGTAGAAACCAAAATTCAGTAAAGGTGCCATTAGACTTTGTCCACGACCTCAGAAATTATACATATTAAATAATATGCAAATATATAAGCGGGTTCGACGTAAAAATTCGATTTCAAAAAGGTTGCAAAATATATAAACGGTCAACTAATCGCTTAAAAAATAATTACGTTCTAACGAAAAGCCATTTTGTATTGAAACATTAACTTTTCCACACAAAAAAAACAAACGAAACTACGTCCTCTTTGTTTTAGTCGGTAAGAGCTTTGCACTAGCAATCAGGTAGGACTGAGTTCAAGTTCTGGTTAGATATCTAATATAGATTTTAATATTATAAGACATGGGTGCATGTGATGGCTTCTCGAGTTGATCTCAAGTGACTTACTTATAAAGAAAAACTCATCGAGTTTATCTTGTGTGATATATATTTGGCGTATTGACATTACCTGTCATAAATGTTGCCTCTAAAACAAGAAGTTAGCTGCGCAGAAAATTGAAGGACTGCGTTGGCCAATGTGACAAATGTGCGGCATAATTTGTCATATTTTATATAAAAATAGTGTACTGTTGAGTGTTTTATAAAAAAACATAAGAAACAGCATAACTAATTATATTTTTTACCTAAAATAAAATCAGCCCAGAACGAGTGCGCGATGGTTCTCAAACTGCTGCGCGGCCGCGCGCGCGAAACTTAGGGAAAACATGGCCCATAGTGCTAAGAGATTTTTTTATTTAAAAGAAATCAATCTAGTGAAATATACTATTTTTTATTATTATTGTATTCACGTAGGTTTTGAACCGGTCAGAGTGAGAGTCATTTAGGCACGAATTTAATGTTTCGTTTCTGCTGACGTCTCCGATTCGTTCATAATATCAAATTGACAGAAAAACTCATGCCTATTGTATTCACTATGGATATTATCGACGAACCTGTGTTAGAGCAGGAAAGCAAGTGATTAGCAACGACCTTATATTGGCGAACAAGTGTCTCTTCATAGGCAAGGAATGAATGGTTTGTCTTATACCGCATTCCTTGAATGTATGTATTTGACGTAAAAAAAATTAAAATTTACGTCATTTACCATAAAATGAAGTCCCAGCACTAAAAAGAGCTTACACAATCATTATTGCCTAATTGAACTGTTTTTTGTATTTTAATCACTGCCACTTATCTGGGTGTCATTTAACTTACTTTGAACCTATTCGACAACAACAACTTAAATATTGTCATTTGTAGGTTAAAAAGAACTTTGTTTACCAACAACAAAGGAAGCTATTTCCAGAATACGTTCGCCTGTCAGTTATGCAGCATCTAAAAATAAAGCTGACTCTTATATCCATTATCGCTAGAACTGATTATAATAATAGATAGGATAGCGAAGATGAAACAGTTCTAAATGTGATACAAAATAGAGAAAGCCGAATTGTCATTATGTGGTAGATAAGAGTTCAAACCTTTATAATGAAGTGGTATTTCTGTAGGTATCTGAAATCATAGATTAATAAGAAACTACCAATTACATGAAAATGTTCACTAGTTAAACTAAGCCACTTTTATGTTATTTTTTTAATCAATGTCCACTCCCAATTCGGAGCCTACTTATGTAAGTATCTCAGAAGTTGTTTTGCGAAAACTGCCTGTTATTTAGTTTCTAAGCTTCTCCTTTTTAGAAGATTTGAAAGCCACATACTCCACATTGGGAAAGGACATGAATTAGAAGAAAAAAACTTAAGCTAAAAAGCGTGACAAGGAGTGAGTTACGGTTTCTTTTTTTATAAAAAAACACTGCATTGCCAATAATATGTTTAATGGCATCGATTTTTAAATTAATTTTATTTACAAAGTTAAAAATACTACCGTTATGAATATAAATATCATGATCTTTCTGCAATAAGGATTCATTCAGAAGGTCAAACTTAATGTCATTGAAATCGGTTCCTAACACCTGGTTTAGGCATTTTTTTATCGAACAGCTGAACTATACATTCTACACATTTAAAAGCAAGTTATTAGACATTTTGGTTTAATCTAATTGCAATCTATTAAAAAAATGAACACTTTCTTTACAATGAATCTACAATTAGCCAAACATTGTCTAAAAAATTCTCAACGGTTCTTATTATGGAAGTACTAATTACGAATTTTGAAATCCAAACTTTTGTTTTAATTATTGAAAAAGAAATGTTGCTTTTAATTTTATTATTAAATTATAGACTTTCATTTTTGTTGAAGCAAAATAAACAATGAGAAAAATCTTCTTGTGATTAATTTAATGTTTGCCGTTTTAAATGTAGTTATTATGGCGAGTAAATTTTATTGATTTAATAATTGTTGTTTATACACAAATATTCTGATGCGTGAAAAGTATTTTTTTATCAATATGGAAATAGCCGTTAGTATGTTAATTAATATCGTATAACATTATCTATTGCTAGACCAAGAAGACCGACGAGACTGTTAAATTAAAAGAAAAATATTCTAAGATCAACCGAAATTTTTGTAAATGGCTTTAGTGTATTATAAAAAAAATGAATTTTTTTTACAATAAAATGTTAATAATTTTAAAAAAAATGCTTGGTAGAGAGGTATTATATTAAAAAAAACATTTTCCGTATAATTGTAGAGCTGTGATAAAAATCCATCACTTTTCAGCTTTTAGATAAAGTGAGCCACTTGTTCACATATTAACAGCACATCGCTGTTTAGAGTTATTACCTTTTTGAGATAATTATGGAAGAAACAACATAAATACTTTGTGATAATTTTCATCGTATCTTTGTTAAAACAGTTTGTGCAAAAACGTTCTAAAGCATTTTTTGTTACCGTTCTTGTAAACAAAATCTTAATTTCAGTCCTGAATAAAAGCAAAACATTAATATATAGTTTAAATAATAATATATATTATGGTAAATTAGTTGCTGAAAGAAACCTGCTTTAGAATGAAATCTATACAATATTAATCGAAAAATTGTTTCATTATTGCGTTCTTTTGCCAAATTGTATGTCTATGTGGTTTTTAATATTGTAATTTTTATTTTTTTTGTTTTTCCATGTTAATATTCTATCCTACATTACATTCCCACGTTCTAACAAGATCTTTTTACTCGAGCCTAACTCTGACACTTCTTAAGTAGCAATCCTAGACAAAGGACACTTACGTTTATTTAGAATCTTTTGTTTTTCATTTATTTTAGTCCTTTACGTGTGCAATGTGAACTGTTTTACTTTGTCACGCAGCCCCTTAATTTTATTGCTGTAACATATTGTCATTGCTCAAGGACAGCGTTATGGCAGATGCTTCCACAAATTACTGCCAATCTTTCCAGAAAACAATTTTAACAATATGAGCTTCGTAATGTAACGTAACGTATAAATTTGTTTAATACAGTCTATGTATGTAGCTATGTGAACGACGCATAGGCATCATAATTCAATAGAACAGGTATGGCGAACCTTTTTGGGTCCGCGTGCCAAAAATCGTCAAATATTATTTCTTGATTGTGTGGCGTGCCCAAGCAGCATCTTTTTTTAACAAAATAGAAAAAAATAAAAATGATTTTTTAAACAATTGTCGTTTATCTTGGAGAACATTTGAAAATTTGAACTTGGAAATCGTTCGCGTGCCATCCAAATTGTCAAATATGGATGGAAACTCGGGCACGCGTGCCGTAGGTT
Organism: Himalopsyche anomala; assembly: GCA_031772345.1. NCBI lineage: Eukaryota > Metazoa > Arthropoda > Insecta > Trichoptera > Rhyacophilidae > Himalopsyche > Himalopsyche anomala. The sequence goes on from CM062826.1 coordinate 25,169,271, forward strand.
TGCCATCCCTGCAATAGAACAACATTAGTAGATAGTAACGTTACCCCATTAACTTCATAGTTAATTAATTAGTATACGCCTTTTTTGTTTTAGTTGTATAACAAGGACCCATTTTGTAAAACGAGTGTATATTTTCGACTTAAAAATGAATCATATAGTATTCCTATACGTACATAACATATATCTGTAAATTGTCACAGTTGCTCTTTATAAAAAAAAGTATAAAATACCATATCTCCTCGATAATAAAACGAAAGTTTTTCTTTATTTTATTTGTCTGAATTCGGGATGTGGTTAATGGTCAAAGTTATCTTAAAATCGCTGCCATAAAATGATCCCCGGAAGTAAAATATGGCAAAAAGATTGTCAGCTGGAAGAAAATACTGGAATACTTTCGAATATGAAATATGGTGTCACCTTTGTGCTTGATGACAGTAGACGATTTTTATAGGAGAGTACACCGAGTAAGTTAAAGTCTTTGAGAGAGAGTATATACGCTATTTTCCTACCTTTTTTTATTCATACTCACATCCAACGTGGAGATCGGTGACTCTTAATCGAGCTAACATTTTTGATACGAGAATCGCTTTTTAATCAGAAGCCAACCTCTCTTTTTCGGAAAGATTAAGTAAATGAACAGAATATGTGATGAACTAATTGAATTCACTACGCCTAATTTATCATTGTATGACTTATTATAATATTTATACTACAGAAGGGTATTAAAAAAATGTAGGTAAAATTATTTCGAAGAATACAAAAAGTCATTCATTGTGTTTTATTTTTCAAGGTTGAAAGCTTTTCTACTGGCAATAATAAATTGACAGTTAACACTTGGTGATTTTTTAAAATGAAATAAATAAATAAAGCAATAGATGCTTTTTCTCAGGTAAAATACACAATAGGCAAAGGTAATAAATCTTAATTGGCCACTTACTTAAGTGGCTAAATAAATATTATTGAACTAACAAAATGACATTTTGTGTATTTTCAATAATATTGTTTTGTCGAATTTTCGTTTACCGGGAACCCGTTAAGGACCTTGGACTAGAAACTTGTTAAAACGGTTCCTTAAGTAAGAAATGACACGGAATGATTATCAGTAAATACTTTCTATTGTATTAAGGGATTATGAACATTACAATAATGCTTGTGTATCGAGTGCTATCTTAATAATTATTTGTATAGGCAATCGTAAAGTTTTTTTTCTTTCGAAATTGAAATCTAGTCATGACTTGATCGTCAAAAACAAATGAATCACTGTGTTTGCATTATTCAAAATAAAACGAATTTTTGTCGTATTCAACCGTCTCACTAAAAACAGGTTTGAAACATTAGAACTACAAAATCAACGGTCTTTGAATTCCGAAGCGAAAAAAAAATGCCGCGTGTTCTGAATTTTAATAATTATTACATAAAAAAAGTATTACACATTTGAATGATGTTAGTTTTATATCGTTAATTTTGATCCATGTGACTGATTTTATACCCAATTATATTGTAATATATCAGCAATCTGTATACATGCATGACAGTTATTTACGCCTATTGTAGGATTTAAAAAAGATGGGATCTTTCATGAACTCCGAAAAGTATCGAAATTGAACTTCCTGGCATAAGAATCTGAAGGACTCATTTGTCCTTCAATCTAAAGTTCTTTTTAGTACGGGAGCTGAGAGGGGAAAATTTGCCAACTTAACGTCCGATGTCTAGAAGCGGATATGACTCAAAACGAAGATGAAGACATTATCAATTCGATCATAGATTACGATACGATTAGGCGTGATTGTGTTAACGAGCTGTAGCACGCGTCTTTGGATGTCTTAATATATTATATCGATATATCGCTACATCAATGCAACAAACAAAGAGACAATCGACAAAAAAATCATTTTTAAAGCTATGAATGCTATTATAGGTAATATATTATAATGATGAATAAATACAATTGTAGGATACACTGTAATTTTAAAATATGACCAACACAGATATTATCTTAGAGTGACTGAAAATATGTTTATACTTTAGGTTTTAATGCAAGAGTAAGGACAAGACAATTATATTATATTGTATAAAAACACAATCGTTTCTTTGTCCTAGTGTATTACAACATATATAAAAAAAAGCATCAGGAACTAGTCAACATCTTTAAGTGTATAATTGTATCTCAATATTATAATATATTTACCGTTGATTTGTAAATTTATAATGTATTATAGATGTAGAAACCTAATTTAAATATTGATCAATAAAATCTAAATGACATTATAATCAGAATAATCCCTGCTATAAAACTAAGCTATACCCAAGAATTTAGACAGGACAGGTGGCACTGCCACCTGGTTGTTTCTATTATTTAATTAAATATTATTCAATATTCTATAGTAGGCTAAAATTATTATTTTATTAGCAAGAAGTTAAATATTAGTTTTCGTAGAACTGAATGAGAAGACTCCCCATGGTATTCTTGCGCCACTACTGATGACATCTGTTTAGGCGTAGAATAAAAAAAAGAAACAAACACCTGCAAAATAAGGTTTTCTTTTATCATAGGGCGCTATTTAAATCTCTTCCTTATATAGTATTTACAGAGAAAATAAGCTGCAAAACATTAAAAAATCAGCAGGCTGGCAATACCATGTTTTAATATGCATTTCTTAAACTTAATAATAAGGGACTGTTATTCACAAAAAAAAATGCATACAATATTTTTTTTATTTATACATAGGTGCTCGGTAGGTGAATCATCAGCTCAAACATTTAGAGCTGGTAGCATAAGAACAAGACGACACTTGCAGACTTGCAGTTACGGTTTTTTTTCGATAGTGGTTGAATAGAGTTGCACAAGCTTATGAGCGATATGTTCAACAGAAACCATCGATCGAGGTAATATTTGTGATAAGATTATTTCAAGGGCTTAAAGTTAGCCAACGTTAACTAAAAAAAGTGTTTTTTTGTTTGTTTGTTGATAATGTATTTTTCAATTTTCGGCTACATGATAGTTAGGAGACGTTATGTCAAGCAGTAATGTTTAGCGTTAATAACATAACGTTTTCCTTATTTCATATTTTTTTAGACCACAATAAGACCCAGAATAATAACATGACCATAAGCAACTTTCCCTCTAATTTGTCTATTGTGTGTGCGGACATTGCGGACCATTAACTTATAGAAGTAAGCAGTAAATTTTCAGCAAAAAAAAAAATCTGCGCAAATATAAAAATTTGGTGAAATAAACTTATTTTTACAATATTTCTGTGTGCGGCCTTGTGCGGAGATTAAAAAATGTGTGCGGGCACATTTTGAGAGGTGTGCGCGCGCACAAGCGCACACCTTAACGAGAACATTGACCATAAGTAATGCATTATCAAATAGTCGATGTAGTTGGCTTCTGCTGCGGTGTTCTTAAGCTCGAATCTTAGTTTGATATTTTTAGTAAATTTATTATCACTCGATTTATGAACCTGTGTCGAAATATATGGATATCACAGCCAATTGATCTTAACAATAAAGCGTAGCGAAAGAGAACTTCCCGGTAATCTTCTTCAAGTCCTTACTTCATATTTTAAATGTCTTCGGAAAAGATATGTTTATCTACTGAGTAACGAGCAGTGTTCGTATAATAACTTTTGTTGAGAAAAAAATTATTAGAAATCAATATGCTACACCTTGGTATTCGACATAAGTGATTCCAAATATTTGAATATGAAAACTTTATAGTATTTCAATATTCGAATATACATGCATATTGGAATAGTATTATAATGCTTTAGTTTTATCATGCATATTCAGGGGTGGGCTGGAGGGGGCTCGGAGGGGTTCGCACGAGCCCCTTGCTAGATTTTACCACGGCCGGCGAGCCCCTTGTTAAATTAATAGAAAGCAATATTATCAGATCAAATTAGTACATAACTGCAATTTCTACGACAGCAATGTACACAGTAGTACATTTTTAGCCATTTACATTGATTAGTTTATGGTAAACTGCATATTGTTGCATATTTAAGTGTATTAATTAACAATCGTTTGCTAATTAAAAAATATTGCATATAATTGCACATGACTGATAAATTACTTTGATGTTAAGCGAGCCCCTTGTTAACATATTGGCAGCCCACCGCTGTGCATATTCATGTTTTTTTTTTTTAATATTTCTGACGAGATATATTAATTGTCAACGCATAATTTTTGAAAGCACGTGTGTATAATGATGGTACTTAATTTAACAATGAAATAATGGTATTTGAAAATCCGAATATCGAAAACGAGCTATATTTTAATATTCGAACAGTTTCCCTAGTGGATATATGTAGATAGTTACAAACATATCATTGTCGTCTCAGCATTTTGTTCTTATCGTGTCTATGTCCTAGTTCCCTTCGAAAGTATCGTAACCTCTTAATAATATGGTCACCGATCGCCTCATACATAAAACTCTTCGTTTATAAATTCAATACGTAAGAAATTTGCTGAAGCGTCAATATTGAATCATATGAAACGCATACAAAGCGAATAACGTGGGACAGAAAAATTATAAATAGTAACTGATACATATTCATAAGGTGTACGATGTAAATGGTGTCTAATGTCTTGTCCACAAACTAGATTCAACGTACGTGTAATTATTTATATTCTAGTGCAACGGATTGCATTAGACCACAAGCGTTCAAACTTTTCAATTGAATTGCACTGTAAATGTAATTCTTTCGATCTTTTCTTTTACTCACGTAGAGTTGTCATAATATTGCACCCATAGTAAAATAGTGCTGTAATAATTTGACTTTTTAAGTTACGTACATGGTTGGAGTCTTTTCTAGGTAAAATATCAAAGAGCTTACTCAGAATTATCAATGTATAAATATCAAACTTCTTCCAGTACTGAGTCGATGGTTATTGTAACAAAAAGGAAATAATACAATATAAATACAGTTTTTATTTAATTAGATATTCATGTGCTCAGCAGTTACCTACATTTATATACTAACAATTGTATTCGGCTATCCTCTGCAATATAAGATATACAACCTAAGTACAATATAATAAGAAATCAAAATATGAACTATAGGTACTAGAATGTAAATGAATGTTTGATGCCTGATTCTAAAAAACTATTGAACTTGTAATTACTGTGTTTTTACTTAACAGGGCAATATAATTGGTACTAAATTTAAAATGTGTACACTTTTTCTTCTTCCTTATAAGTTCAAGATATGATACTTCATATAAAAAGTATTAGTTCTGAGAAGTGTGTGATGTCAAAATAACTATTAACTATAAATATATGATTTTTGTGGAACTAATTACTTTGCTATTTCCTGCCATGTAAATGCTAATTTAATTTATAAATTTAAATACACTAAGTTTTTTACACGGTAAATACGATTCACACAAAAAAAATATTTTGTATAGAAAACCGTGTAAACACAGGTAATAATAAAGAGTTAATCATTCAAGTACACAAAATACTATTCATCGCTACTTGATTATAAATAGGGATTTTTATGAGGGACTGAACATAAATCGTATACATCACAAGAAATCTTTGACACGTCTAATGTGTTAAAAACGTATGTTTGTGTCTTGTTAAATTTATTGTTATTAGTAAATACGTTTCTGTGTTCTTTCTGTTTGGGAACCGTGTTAGAACAAATAATTCGTGCTAAAATATAGTATTCGCACTTTTTAGTGGACTATGTCATTTAAAACCGTGTAAAAAAAGAGTTGAGTGTAATACCAGAGGTCTACTTATCATGGCTCATAATATGTAATAAAATCGTATTGTTTGAATAATTAACTAAACTTATAGGAACCACTGGATTAGTGCCCTATAAAAACCGGTTGGTCAACCGTTAAAAACTGAGAGATACCTATACTTCATAATAATACATAATAACGCCCTGTAAAGCGACACATGCATCAATCTACTGAACAACGAAATGGTTATTTCAAAGATAGTACATGTAGATATATAAGGATTGAAGATGGTCTTGTTTTGATAGTCATCTTTTTTATATGATAAACTAACAACTTATTCTGTCGTATATTCAAAAAAATAAAACATTAACCGTACCATTCCAAGTGTTTTTTAGAAAGCATGTTTTATAATATAAGATTATACTTCATTGATGTAAAAACATTGTAATTTATAAAATTTTGACTTTTGAGAAGTAAGTCTTAATTAATTTAAAACGTATAATTTTTTTAAAAACTGTAAATTTAGCAATCAACCCTAAACTGTATCCAAACAACAACAAAAATCGACTTAAAGGCTGTGGAGTTTCTTTTGGTCAGACTTATTTTATTTTAGGACATACTAATTTTCAGCGCTTCAGGTAGTATCATGGTGTTCGAATAAACAAAAAAAAATATATCATGGAATAAACGACGACAATAGACATTTTTTACCTTATTCAAATTGAATAATAATTTTTAAGAAAAACAATAATTCAAATACCCGAATATTAAACAAGCGCTGAATGTATTCGAATATCTGATTTTCGAAAATTCGACATGAATTTATTAATTGCAATGTAATCTGATGGTTATGATGCGCACCTTTTTTGGGTCTCTTAAAGCTATCAATTGGTTGGCTTTTATTTGAATCAAGATAAGCCGTTTTATCAAACTGAGAGCTTTACGTCTAGCGTTGATGTTAAAATGGCAGGGTAATAAAAGAGAATATGATTTGTATACAATCATTAGTCGTCACTCCTCTCACATAAATGATTAGTCGGTATAAATAATATACTCTAATACGAGTAACTTTATTCTTTACAGTCCGAGGGCCGGATGTAATGTGGAATATCCACTAACAGTTCTCCGGTCAACTACAGTTTCAATGGCAAAATGAAGTGATTATTGGAACTAACAGTGTGTGATTTTTCGATCAAGTTCAAAAGCAGTTTTCTCATAAATGCTGTTTGAATAGATTAAAGAAATCGAAGGCCAATTTAAATGCGTACAACTTTTGATTTTATTGTTGAGAAAACTTATGAAAACAGCTCTAATATAAATTTAAATAAACAAAAATACAAATACATCCAAAATACTCAAAACACTAATACGTATTTTTTGCAAACAATACCATTTAAAAAAGTTTCTAGTGACTGTGATTGTTTTGGACCTCATATAAAATCTGAATGGGTCGCAAATTGAGTATCGCTGGTTTAAAATCTACGAACATTTTTTTTCACACATTTGTTATCTGTATTCAAATTCAAAATCATTCCTCCCAAAAATTACAACTTGCATTATTTACACAGCATGTTTTTTCGGGAACGATTATCTTAGTTAAGTCCTGAGTAAACTAGAATAGGGAAAATTAGGGAAACACCCAATGCTAATCCGGGTGGAATCTCTTAAAGAGACGCAAGAATGCCCAACTGCATTAGTTTACAAAGGGTATATTTTAATTAAACGAAATATTGTGAAATAACAACTGATCAAAATCTTCTACACAATTTCATACTTCTGTTAAAAACAACGATAGTGAAAAATGGTTCACTGAGGAATGGTAGATCAAGGTTTCAGTGTTAATAATGTAATTACACAATATTTTGTCGATGAACATCTTGTTCTTATAATCTGGGTTGATTTTATTTATTTCTTAAAGTTTATTAAAAGAGAGAGACAATATATGGCAATATATTGTACGCCAGATGAAGACAATAAATAATGTAATAGAAGTAAGATAAAGAGATCAGAAAAGAAATTATAAAAAGTTGAGCCTAGGCATGCACAACTTTTTTATTCTAGCCGACTATATATAACAAAATATTATGGTTTCGTTTCACAAGGAAACCATCATTCCTCTTTTTTTGTTCGAATAATTACTTTCCACGTAAAACAGTCAATGAGAGTAAATTTGTAGAAGGTATCAATGTTTATTCGTCTTGTCTGTAATATGTCACACTTTTACCCGACCTGTCCTGTAACCGAATGGTTAATGAATACCCTTGGACGTACATCCTATTTTGCTGTAGTGTCTATAAGCTGGAATCAGCAGTAGGATGCTAATATGCTAGTTACTTCGTGTACATATAATCTTATTTTTCTCTGCTTATCTCTCCACTGTTTTTCGAAACAACACGGTCTAATTTAATGGAACCTATCTTTCATTTATTTGTATTCACTTCTTTAACATTTTTTGCACGGTTGTTGTTTAATGTTATTTATCCTACATGTAAAAAGTGTATTAAATGAATTTATAGTGCGTATACCATAAAATGATCAATAAAAATAACTGAAGATGTACTACTTTAAACTTAAACCAAATTTAGTCGTACTAATTTGATCTGAGAATATTGTTTTTTAATATTTATTTAACAAAGGGCTCGTAAACCTGAGTAAAAAAATATTAATCCTACTACGAAAGATTGCATACATCGTTTTTTTTTCAATCAAGATCATGGGTGTATAACGCTTAGGCAGAGCTGGGTAAGTCCTCAACACACTAAGCACGTGCTAAGGACACAAAAGAAAAGGGAGTAGTAGATTTTTTCATAACAAATTCATCAAAATCATTTCCCATACAAATAGTTGAAAAAAACAGTGATTTTCTCACGTAAAAATTGTAAAGAAGCTAATAGCTACTGTGAAAAAATGGAATTTTTGACGTAGTGTAGTTTATCAGATATTTTTATAATGATAATATCGGAAACTGCAGAGAGTGGTGCACTGAAATCTTGTGTGAATATTTTAATCTATTGTGCCTACTGCCGAGGGGCTTTAAAGGTCTTTAGACGTTGTGCTTATGTTACTTGCCATTCTGCCAACCACACAATCCTTAAAATGTGGCATAGTTCGAACGTTTAACTGAATCTCTGCCAAGCGCAATTATTATATCTTTACGGTCTCCAAAAAAACGGTTGAAAAACTTCCCAGCTTCCCGTAAAAGCAACTTATGTTCAGATGATTAATGAGAGTTTATATTTTGCACATTCATTTGAAGTGAAGATCGTCTAAAAAATATAATAATACAATTCATCGATAAAATAATATTTCACATTTAATTGTGACATCATTTCTATTGCAGCAATCCAAATCAGGATGATGCCTCGGTTACGAATCATGTAAAATAATAACTGCTCATAAAAACTTTGGCATTGCTTTTTTGCCGAGTTTATAATCCGTAAACGGAAATACTTCACAATCCTAGGTACTTGTTACCGCTTCTAACGTCAATTGTTTGTTGAGTTAACGAAACTTTTTTATAAAGTAAATTGTAAATTTACATTTCGTGAGCGAACTTGTACAGCGAGGCTTTGGCTGTTAACGAACCAGAAATATCTTGCGAAATTTGTCAAACGGAAGGATGAAAACCTTGGACTGCCTTTGAGGATTTCAAATAGGATGTAGAATATGTTACAGGATGCTGGTGACATTCTGTATAGAATACAAGCAATAAACATTGAAATAATGGATAATAATAGTTAATCGAGCTTTTTCTTATAATAGCTATTCGATAAATCAATTAAAAACAAGTCATTACTAGGTAAGATATATTTTAATATGTTTGAGATTATAATGTTCTGTATGTCGAGTCATAGAAATGAAATATAACTGTGCTTAATATTAATACTGTCATATCTCAAGCATCGATTAATAAAATATTAATCTAACGGAATACGTTGTACTTTGGTTATATTTTTCAGTTGCTATATTAAAAATTAATTAGTACATAGTTATTATATAATATACAGCTTGTTAAAAGTATTCAAATTAATTATTAAAATCATGATGTACTCGGCCTTGTCGTGATAGGTAATTTATTATAAAACATGAAACAGACATTTATTAACTTAGACAATTTCTGGCGAAGAAAAAGAAACAAATTCCACTTCGAATCCGTCAGTGAAGGCATATTTATTACCTATATTAGATTTACTTAGATCATTGTACTAATAAGTCGTTACAAGATATTTTTTTAATGGCAACCGGTTTTCATTAACAGACTAATCATGATTGAATGAATATTATTTTTAGTATGAAATTGGCAAGACGTTTATTTCTTTACGTTTTATCAATGTGTGTGTAATATTTTCAAATAATATTCAAGTTATTCTCACCATTATTATATTCAGTATTTTTTAATGTTGATGATGTGTTTGTTATGTATGTTCAATTATTTCATACTCTTTTGCTCCTGATTTATATCCTCTATATATATCCTGATGAATATCTCCTCCTTTATTGACATCATTCAGTAACCTAGCAACAAGCAATCTGAAGGTTCCTAATACCTATGTTAACTGTTGTTTGTCTTTCAATTTAATATGTGACCAATTGATCTTGAGTGACCTTGATAAAAAATCTAAAATATCTGGTCTACATATTTTTAGTGACTCGGAGACTCTTCTGTACAAGATTATTCATTTTAATATTCAGCTGCTAATTTTCTACAAAATTAAACAAATTTAATATCTTCTTTGTGCTGTCTTACTTTAGCAACATATAATATTTGTGTTGATTGAAGTGGTGTATACTTTGTAGAACTTCATTGTAACAACGTAAAAAGTATTTTAATTCTACGAATATTATTTTTTATATCTTTTTCGGCTTATGCCCTCTGTTTTAAGTTCTGTCTATGGTTCTGATGATATAAAATAAAATAATATTAGATTTTTTTTTTAATTTTGATGGTGATACTATAATATAATATCATCATATTATAATGTTGATTATAATCAGGAATAATCAGTGTGTGGAGTTTTATTGTGCAGAGAATTCCTAACGGATTTTATACGTTTACCATTTAAAGTGAGTGAAATGCTTTTCTTGAAAATAAATATCAAGTATTCGCGTATCTCAGAAAAGATATCGTATCTGTGTTGTTTTTTTCATATTCGCTACCTATACGAAGAATATGGTCAGGTCATGGTTCCTCCAGGATTCTCATTCCCCCGTCAGTCTTTTGCTTCCTCTCAGGTCATCCCAGCGTCCGCGTGAGTAAATCTTGTTGATGATCATCAGTGGTCTTCCATGACTTCGGGATCCATCTGGTTGGCAGAAGAGACAGGTAGGGTTCAGACTCCCTTGGGAAATCCTCAGGACATATCCAAGCCAAATTAGTTTAATTAGTCTGTTTGCTAATTGAAATTTAGATACTTTTCGTTATTGCTGCCTTTATCCGTTAGAAGTATTAAAATAAATTCTAATATAACTATTCTTTGCTAACTAAAAAGTGTCATATTTAAAAGAAAATTGATAAATTTCATGCAATGAAATTGATTCGTCTCATTGGCTATAAATATGTACATATATCGCGATACTACTATCCACCAATCAGTGCGACACTAAGAAACAATTATTTATTGAGGATTTAAAAACATTGTATTAAAATGATTCAGATATGAATCGTTACATTAACAATATTTTGTAATTACTTATTATTGTAAAGGGAATAATAACCAATAAATAATGTTAACACTCTCTCACGACTTCAGAAGCTAATTATATGCAAAAAAAGACTCTTTATACTATCACAACGTGCATATATTAAGTTTTGATAAAAAGACATGAGAACGAGGTTGTGTATAGTACAAAAAAAAATAACCGCTACATCGTCAGAAGTGTTTTTTAAAGAAGAATAACTGTCGTTTTGGAATCTGCTTATGTTAAAAACATTACCGTCTTTGAATCGCTGTATAATGTTACATGTTTTTAAATAGCCTATTATTATGGTAGAAAATGAGTGGATAAAGAGATTCTCACACCGAGTATTGTCATTGGCAAGGTTACTTGAACATGCGTTTTCCTAAAAGAAATACTTTTACGAACACGTGAGGTCCTCTATGGTTAGATTTCTTAATATACATATCGACTGTGGAAAGGAATAAAGACGTAACTCACAGTTTTATAAAACAGGTTTTTTTCGATAATCACAATGTATCAAACTAGATACACATTCTATCAAAAAGATGCAAGCTGAAAATGCCGAATTGGTATCTAAATTTAACTTTTAAATTTGAAAAAAATGACCATGTAAAAAATAAAACCAAGAAAAAAGACTGAAATAAAAGATTTTTTCTAGACAATTTCTTTAATAAATATAAGATTATGTCAATTAAACACCACTTTAGAAGTCTCCGTGCACTTTAAGGTTGTGTATAATTCATAATTTGCATATGGCCCAAAATCATCAAAACACGTTTTTTGCGCCTCCTGTAAAATTTGATATGTGTGGGTTACATCCTTTTCCCTTTCCACAGTCGATATACAAATGTATATTTACTTATTATTGACCGTGTCCGCTCTCGATAAAGTGAACTTCTAATGCAGCTTATCAGTGACTGATTAAGCGATTGGGAGGCTCTAGGCGTAATCAAATATGTAGGCCTTCTTTTTGAGATACTAAAACTGAATTTAAAAAATATATGGGATTTATATCAAATATATAAATTTTGATACACTTAATATTGAAGGCCCTAAGTGCGCGCCTCATGCGCTGATGGGGTAATCCACCACTGAAGCTTATCCCACCAGATATTATCTACGAGAGAAATGATAATAGGATAGGGCAGGACTAGTGGTTGGTTGTTGGATTGGTGGGAGTGAATTTTAGACATCATAGATATATGAGGGTATTATTTGCAAACACTGTTTATTCCAAAATGGTTAAAAAGTGAAATTTGGATTTCATTTTGAAAAAAAAATGTACACTTTAAAAATACACCATCTCGATTTTCTCGGTAGATAGGTTCCTCTTCGTCGCTGCGGCATTCTAATTTAACCAGCTATTTATTTCATTAGAATTAGTTCAAAATCATTATTATCAAGTCATTTCTAGCAACAGATTATTCTGTACTTGTTATTGATTTTTGTGTTTTATTTAAATATTATTGAAAACATGTGTATATATTTCTTGGCCGCGTTAAAATAAAAAAATGTGTAAAATGAATTTCACATAAATCGAAGTATGGATGTATGTATCAGGTATTTTTAACCCACCAGCTTTAATTAAGAAAAAAAAATGATGAAAATTGTTCTTTAAAAGCGCTTTTTTTATTTTAACTGTATTGAATACCTTCGACATAATTTAAAAACAACGTATATAATTTTGAATGAAAAGAAATCGTCACAATGAAATATAATAATATATTTTTCTCGTTGATTCGTTTACCTTTTTGTGTTTGTGGGGCTACAAATTACAGGCTATTATAGTATGCAGATCACGCGTATAGTATTTTACATTGTGTTAAGTCAAAGGCCCTGTTGATAAAAGAAGCCAAAGGACCAAGAAGGCACCCAATGATGTCGACTTGTTTCGACTTGCATCAACCTGCTAATCTCACGACGGCGATCATTCGACCATAACGATATTACCTATATTGTTTTGTATATTATATTATCTACCTGACAGGTGTTGGGAATCAGTGGAATTGGACCAAATTTTAATTAAAAATTATGGAACGTATATTAATCTTTAATACAAGCGGATTATTTTGGCATAAGCATAACATATTCCAGTATTATGTATATAGAAATAGCTGGTTTTTACGACAGTACTTGATGTATCAAACTTCGGATACGACGTTCAAAATATCTGATCATCAGATTATATTTTTCGATCTTAATATCTACATATAAATAAAGTTTATTTTCGTTTTTTTTATATAAATTAATAAAATAATTTAAATTAATGTTTTTACTAGGGTAAAAATATCAAAGTATTTCAGTTATATAGTTTTTTATATGTTATACGTTGATAGCTATTTGCTTTAAACGTAAATTTGCTCAGCTATATATACTGGCTAAGAAGAGACACAAAATGCATCATATTATTCACTCTTACATACTAATTCAAATTTGAATTAGTATGTTAGAGTGGCTATTAAAATGGAGTTTTACCAAGTAAATGCCAAATCAATAAATAATGTTTTTATGTCTTATCATAGCTTAAAATCACATAATAGTTTCAATGTTTCTTGATAGCTTATCAAAATGGTTGAACGATGTTTTTTCTTCTATTATTATCTTTAAACAAAATTCCAAAAAATGATTCAAGTATAATATCAGAGAATTATTCTACAACTTTATACTACCGGCCGGATCTATTGCTCGTCTCTGGGTTTGTATGTATTCGGATAATTTATATCAGCTATCTATCCTTCATAATGAAATCTTTGATTTATCAATCTACCCTATATGATGGTTAGTTTAGTATTATTAAAATAAATATACAAGACACAATAAATGAATTATTAGTATAGTTAATTATTTGTTTAATAATCACTAAATTGCAAATTAATAAACTGAAAAGTAAATTACACACGATAAATCAAAAGGTTTACGATGAATATTCATCACTGATAAAAGTCCTTGCGTTGTATTGTGTACCTTCATATAGACACACTCATACATGTCTATATAATAAGGCTCCGCGGGTTCTTTGTTTACCGCCCGAGCAAGTCTCGACTTGCCACCAGTCGGAGTTAACTGGGCTAAAGATGGAATACCTACTTCATTATGCAACTCTTCATTTTAGAAAGCAAGCCGATTTTTTTTTACCCGGATCCAGTTTGCATTCAGATTTCTGAATCAAAAACTACTATCCACGTATGTATAAGTATAGTATACACAGTAGCGTGCAATTTATAATATCTAAAGACGACGGTCTTGATTATGTGTATTTATTATCCAATTTATATTGTTAAGTCACACCATACGGCAGATACGATAGGCAAGTTTAGTTTTCTTCAAGGCAGGGGTGGGCTGGAGGGGGCTCGCAGGGGCTCGCGCGAGCCCCTTGTAAGATTTTACTACGGCCAGCGAGCCTCTTGTTAATTTAAAAGAAAAAATATTCTCAGATCAAATTAGTATATAACTGTAATTTCTGACATATATTTTATCTACGACAGCTAGTACATTTTTATCCATTTACATTGCTAAGTTTATGGTTGACTGGATATTGTTGCTTATTATAAGTGTATTAAGTAACATTCGTTTCATTATTTAAGTATTGCATATAATTGCACATATGTGATAAATTGCTTTGATATTAAGCGAGCCCCTTGTTAACGTATTGGCAGCCCACCGCTGCTTGAAGGCATCATAAAAATAAACTCATCAGTCATATAATTAATATTAAAATAAACTGTAACATATGAATGTTTGTCTCTTCTATTTACTTTTACTTATACCCTACTGTCTTCTTTAAAAAGTACCGTAAAGAGAAAAAAGAATGATTCACAGACATCCTGTCAACTTATTATTTAATCATTTCATCCTTTCCTTCTCTTACCAATATTAATTAAAAATGTTCGAATCGGAGTTCTAATACTTCAAACAATAAAGTAAAAGGGAGTAAAAAGCTCACTTGATCCAAGAAATAGACATATAACACAGATAAACAATCAATATTAAATAACATTCAAAATCAGACATTATCTTTAGATACGGTTGCTTCGATTGCCTCATCTCTGAAAGAAAAGTAAAACAATATTTTCCCAAATCATAAAAAAGCTAAAATAAAATAAAATTTGATAAATTTGTTTGTATTACAAATTATGATTCGCATTTTGAGTTTTTGAGAAGCATCTTCAGTCTAAATTAATAAATAACCATAATATAGTTAGTTTGAAAATGCTTCTTAAAAATGCATTACACGTGTCACAATCAAATGAAAAAACAATGTTTTCAAATTTAATTTTATATCCATAACGGGTTTTCAAAAATTTACCATCAAAGAATAATAGGCAAATGCCATCTTAGAATGGTTTGTTACTTTGTATGTTATAAAACGTTATGTATTAGTATTTTTGATGGGTTTGGTGTTAACTTTTTGGAAGCTTATTTTTAATATAGAATTAATGCAAATTTAAGTTGTAATTTTATTTTTTTATAAATTGATTCGTACATTTGTAAATTATCTCAGTATTATAATATAGTATACCATGTTGGTAATTTATTTCACCCTTTTAATTATTTTGAATCTTAGCACGTCATTTCTTTTTGCTACGATCTTAACATAGTATCTACTGGACGTGGTGGTCTGTTATTAATTGTATTTTGTTTACGTAAGTCATAAATGATCACAGTAAAATCTACCTGGTGTTTATCTATTGAGGTGCTGGTACTATGTCAAGGTCGAATCGAAAGCTTGTGACTTTTTATGAGCTTTTTTTGTTCGTTTTTAGCTCCACCGTTTTTAATGCCTGGAGAAAGGACGGAAATAAATTGTATTTGATGAACTTGTCTGATAAGAAATTGAAGAAAACAATTCGCTATGGAAATTTGGGATTTCATAGAGGTTGAAAGATTGGAATACATATTTTTTTAAAGATAATATATTTATTATAAAGAAGAATCGATCTCATAATATGAGATATTATATATTTATATACATTTTTTATTCATATCCGCTCCCAATTTATAGCAGATGACCTTCTAATGTAGGTGTCTCAATGTAAGTTTTTTTACGAGAACTGTTTGTTACTCAGTTACTCAATCTATTTCATTGTGATTCCTTCTAAATAAATATCACTTAAATAGATCAATCATACACGATTTTAATTTCTTTGTATGTTGCAAATACTTCAATATTTGAAAGGACAACCCAAAGTTTGCAGATGTAAGAATTAAAAATAGGGAAACACACGGTTTTGTTCTAACCTTTAATACAGACAGACCTAGGAGTGTTTAGCAGATGTGTCACGTACATACTAATGCTCTGACAATGATATTATTTTGCAATGTGGTGCCGTCTTCACAAAAGGTTTTTGAATTTAAAGAAATTTCAGAAAAGAATATGTAAAATGTAAGTCAATATTAATTATCAATTATTCTCAAAATTTTATATGAAGTTCAGAAAAGTTGTATACCAGAAAGGAACGTTAATTAAATAACAACACGTGACATTTACATTGACATTAACTTAATGGAGTAATTAAGTACTTAGTGATTATTTATCGATGATTATAGACTTAATAAATTTTACTCTTTTGCGAAGGAAAACTTTGATAACTACACAACTCAGAATAGCTGATAAAGAGAACGATAAGTAATTGTGAATTGATTGCTGAGTGCACTAGGCTTATCACTTGTAACTTGTTTTCAATACTTTACGGCATTACTTCAAACAGTTTATATAAAAATGTGCATATCTTTTGATGTATGCGGTAAATAGCTTCCACAAACAACCGCAAAAAGACATCAAACTTATAGAAAATCCAAAGATTATTAGGGATAACGCGCTACTATTTTTTTTTAAATTAACGTTATTTAAAAAAAATAGTGCATTTGGGTTGAGATGCGATTTTTTATAGAATAAACATAAATAGGTCACAACATAAGCACGCTACTGAGTGTCTGTTCTTTTTTAACTGATACATTCTATTAGAATATAATATTAAGGAATGCTTAACTCAACTGGGTTGTTTTTAAAATCTTATTTTATCAATTACACGAATGTTTTTTGTCAAGCCATTTAATAGTTTGTCTTAATTATAGGTGTCGCTGTAGACCGCTACACTCACTCTTAATGATGTTGGAAATTATTGATTGAACGTCAGTAAAATTTTAAACATTTATTTTATAAAGACATTTGGTTATCGTGAGTTATGGGACCCGAAGATTGCTCGAAGTGATGGTATTCTATCGGTATTTATGGCCATGTTGACGCTGTCCCTATGCTCAATGTTAATAATTCTTTAATGGGTGTACCCGAGTACATACTCCACTAGGAGCAAACACGAAAAGGCCAAGCTATTCAAGACATGTGGAAACAAAAACAGAAACATCTGGTGTTTGGGCCGGAACACCTTGTCCGCCACTGGTGCTCAACATTTCTCACGCGAATAATAAATCACCAACTTTAGGTTCACACTTATTCGAACTGGATTATTATATAATATTATAGTATTATACAGAAAAACCACCATTTACACTAAAGTCGGGACAGTGTAATTCGGGGTAGTGTAATTGGGAGTGTGAATCTCATACAAAATGAGGGATTTGGTTTGTTCCGCAAAAAGATTTCCCTTAGTTTTGCAAAAAAATAATATTGACGCACTATTTAGTTGAGTGATAAAATGCAAAGCGCGCCAAAATCCCACTAATTGACAGTCGCTCGCTATACGTGTATAGCCCGGCACGTGTTGAATACACAGACGCTAGCCAACATCTGACCGTATGCGCGGCACAGACGACCGTCTCGTAGTAGCGACAATGGAATTCGAGCGTGAATTAGCTCCGTAACTGAAGTCAATAACGTAGTCCGTTCAATTTTGAATATATTTTTACGATTCCGACTCCGATTCCGATTTTTTTTTTAATCGATTTATAGATGCCTGTTCTGAACAAAATTCTCTTCCGCCTATTCAATCTTAAAGACAAGGAATGTCGAGAGTGATAATTTTACCAATACTCCTGACCAAGGCTTAACTTTCAATCAATACTCTATTAGAAACGATCGGTTTCCAAAAAAACACTTCACACCGGATTCTCTACAGCGAGAGTAGACATAATTAAAAAAATATATTTAGATATAAAAAGGCAATTGTAAATAGTGTAAAAACTACGAAAAGATTTGTTTTTTTGTTTATTTTTTATATTGAAATCGGAGTCACCGTTTTTTTACACTGCCAAAGTCTTGTGTCTTAAATACTTCTCTGATCTTCTATCAATTGCTTCGACTTTCGTTTCACTCTCAAATATGTTTCACATATGTTATTTGTTACAAAAGATTTGTATACAAACTGGTCATAATATTAAAAGCACCAGTTAAAGAGATAACAGTTGAGAAATCTCTCGTGGATCCAATAAATAAATTTCCTCGCCGCATTATTTTGCAGCTGTCACTAGCAGGGTGCTTTCGGGGAAATAAGAGTAATAATAACGCTTCCACGGCATTCCTCAACAATGTGATTTTGATGTAGTGGGCATGTAGACCAAAATGGCAGTAGGCTGTCCATGTATTTCTCGGCGGGTGCGGTTTGGCGTATTCACACAGAAACCATGTAACCTACAAAATAGAAACTAAGGTAAACCGATTAAAATAACCACGTTTATGTAGTTATAGTTTATAGACGTTTTGCGGTAGTATAACTACATTTAAAAAATGTGTTAAATATGTCCATACAGACATTCTTTTGCAAAAAGGCTCTCAAGGTATTCGAGTCAGATAACATTACCTGCATGAATTTGTTATTAGCGATTTCAAGTATAAATTCAACAGCCTTTGCTAGTAACATAATTTTTAATTACACACAGTGAAGTACAGTTTTTTTTTTATTAATTTAATTGTTAAAACATGTGGTTTTTTAACTTCGGACGGATATAAAAAAAATAGGGAAGAAATCAATGACCGACTTTGTACCTATTTATTTACCACTACACTACAGTCTGACGGTAAATACTTAGATTATCGAGCAGTTATTTAGTTTCAAAATCAAAATCGGACCAGTTATTTGAAATGGACATGAGGGTTGTTTATATCTTTTCTCGGGGCTGGCTGAAAAGATAAGAATTTAAAATTATATTAAATAATAGTTACAAGTTAAATACCTTCTTCATCTATTTGAAACCTATTATAAACCAAATGACATAGTAAAACACTAGCATTCTACTAGATTTACTTTACGGTAGCAAATCATAGCACCTGACAAAGAACAAATAAACCGAATTCTGAGCTTTGAGAATTATGCTTGCATCGAGTAACGTGCGTGAGGTGGTTTGGTTTCATGCGGAATGCAGAGATAAGGGAGCTACAAAGACAGCAGTCACGTCAGTGGTCATAGATAGATATACGTTGTAACTTGATGAGTCACTTGTTACAGACGCCTCCGGAGAGCCTTAATCCTGCCTGTCACTTCTTCCGACCGGTAAGATTCAGGCGTTTTTGACGACCGTCGTGTACTATCAATAGGGTGTACTCGGAGGAACTGAGGGATGCTGGCATGGCATGAAAAAAAGCAAAGCAGCTGTCGGGAGACAAGGAAACGTTAACCATTTGATATCATGATATAAAATTAGTAACTAGTTTGTAAAATATAGACTTTCAATACCTGGATAGTTACATATCGAAAATATTTTGCATAAAAAATTATATTATGTTCTTAGGATTCGTGGGTTATTCATCTTATGTATTGAATTGAACATTTATTGATGATCCATGATATCGGTTTCTCTAAAGGATGCTACTATTGTCAAGAATGGATTAAAACAGATAGTTAGCACAGCATCGTTTGTGAATACATATATTTGAAAAATAAGTCCAACACATCCATCACAAGTTCACTCATTGAATGCAAATATAATAATTTAAAAATACCACATTAGTTACTGGTACATATCGAAATATAAAACCAATTACTTGAAAGTAACATTAACTCGAAACATTTCTTGATAGATTAATATTGGTAATAGTAATCATTGAAAATTCTTAGAATAATTGTTGACACATACTTATTTCTATGAACTCAGATCACAGCCTATAAATATAGATTATAAATAATTTTGGATTAAATAATAATATATACACTCCCACATCAAAACCACAACATTCCATTACATTCTTTAAGCGAAGTAAAACGAATGTACAAAAAGAATCTACCGCAGCTTTCTTGTGTTCAATATATTTAAGTAATTCTAAGTAAAAAATAATGTACATATATACAGATCGCCACTAATTGTTATTATCAATAAATTGTAATATATATTATGTCGTAACAAATTAAGTGGGCAATTGTCACTGATAAGTGTTCGTGTCTATTGGCGAGACATTTTACCGAATGATTTTTTGTTTAATCATTTATTTCTTTCTGTATATCCTTCATTAAGCTTTCCAATAATTACTTTCAGTAATCTACCTGTTGTTTCATATATCAGTTAAAAATTAAGACTAGATGAGGGGGGAAGTTCCTGTATTGTTTATAAACATTTACAAATATACGCGATACATATTTTAAATATTTTAAATGTAACGTAGATTTAATATAAAGCTATCAAAATTAGTAATAAAATTATATAACTGTGTCATTTTTTATTATGAAATTTATTGTGATTAGGACTGCCAACTTTTTATGAGACAATTTCAGGAAATATTGCCTAAAAATGAAATATATGTAATTTCACAAAGAAACCACATAACTGAAATAACATTCCTAAGATTATGGTCACCAATTTCAACTCCTGAATAACTCAGGCCAATCCTAGACGGTTGGAAACCTTAATTGTGAAACGTGTTTCGTTTCACTAAGAACCATTTTCACCATAAAAATATCGTTACAATTTTATGTATGTCATTAAAAATAATAATTCTCTCGTCTCTCAATCAATCAATAATATGAACCATATTTAGAAGATACAATGTTTAGAATGACCAAGTGGCTCTTTCCGTTATTATTGTTATAAATTGTACACTGAATTTATTTATCACTCAACCGGAATCATCTATTTTTGACGTGTGTGGCAAATGAATATTTCGAATTAATAAAAACACAATAATCCTTTGTACTTCATTCCACTTTATTTAATATGTCAGGACCGGTTTCGCTCATTACGAGCATCGTCAACTGATAAGAAATATAAAGTTGACGATGCTCGTAATGAGCGAAACCGGTCCTGACATATTAAATAAAGTGGAATGAAGTACAAAGGATTATTGTGTTTTTATTAATATAATGCCTTTCCACCAAGTATTGACAGTGAACACCCTAAAAGTGAATATTTCGAATGTAGTTTTTTTTTATAAATTTAAAATTCGGCAACATCTATGACAAGCGGTTAGGTATGAAAGCTTTTACAAAATATTCATTTGATCATAACTCATAGAGAGTAAATTCAACAAAATTATACATCACCTCAATACATTAAATTGTTCACTCTTCTAAAGCCTACCGCGGCATTTCCGAAAACTGTCATCTTTTCATCTCGGAACGGACCACCGGCGCTAGTGACTACTTCTTCGAATTTTTATATCACACATAGGTTAAATAGAAGCCCTTTGCTTCTATTTAATAAAAATAGTTTTTTTTATTGATTTTCAAAATCTCTGAATCGATCCTTTTGAAGGAATAAAACAGTTCAAAGAATATTAGATTATACTGCCAACATTTGCAAAGAGGAATGATAAATTGGTGGTGATTTCTTGATAAAAAAAATAAAAACTCATTTTTACTGATTCCACTTTTATTTTATATGATCAGAACCGATTTCGCTCATTACGAGCATTTTCAACCGATAAGAAAATACTTTACAGTGCTATTTATACAGAGCAAAGTAAAAGCACTTTAGTAATGTATTTTCTTATCATGATAATGCTCCTCATGAGCAATTCTTTCCACCAAGTATTGACAGTTGACCTTAAAAATGATGATTTTTAAAGTTTCGAAATAAAGTCATTCAAATGATACAATAAAACAATTCGGATATCGGACAATTGATTGTTGATTGGTCGTATATTATTATGTAAAGAAGAATGATTTGTAATTCTTGATATTAAATAGTATTACATATTTTGTGTTGGGATCTTGTGTGACTTGTACATTACAATAGCTTTGAATATCAACAATATTAACTATTTTGATAAAAGAGTCATCAAAATATGTATAAGAGAATTACGAATTGGAGCATTTTTACCTCAACATTTATTTTGATGCCAATTGAGTTTTTAATAAAATTAGTGATTTACCTGAATTAATGTCAATTGGATTAAAACGAATGCACATAATTTACATGAAATTAGAAATGTTTGCCAAATAAAAAAGACACTATTTAAAATATACAATTTGTAAATCTGGTTAATTTAAGATGTTTCGATTTCTTTGTCGTTCAGATTCATTTATTCTCAAAGCTTTTAACAAATCCCATTTACATAATTATCATTAAGCCGTGAGGTAATATTTAATCACTAAAATCGGACGTGTGGGTTTAGTGAAATTCCACTTCATAAAGCATGTAAAAGAACGGTGACGAAATCTATACATACAAGTGGTCAACGCCTTGAAAGGAATTGACTGCAATAACATTACTTTTTATATATAAACAATTTAATTAATCCAACCAACATTGGCATGCTAATAGATATTATTTTAATACCATGGAATGTGCTGTTTAAATTATAATAATTGGTATTTTGTCATGCTATGTTCCCACACTTCAAAGCAGTGCCAGACTGAGAGCCGCGAGAGATTCTAGGAGTGTCATGAAAGAAGATATCTGGTAATCTGACTGTATTATGAATTACAATTTAATGGCCTTAAATAATATTTAAAAAAAAGTCTTTCAAATCAATATCCTCGATCAGCAACTACAGCCACACCAAAGATATATTACTGATTGGATTATCTTATCCTTTCGAATTTGATTCACTTTCAAATTAATAGAGTGTATTTATAGTTTGCCTTTGTTTATTACATCGATGCACAACTCGTGACCTGAAATGCAATGTTATGCGATTCAATATGACAAATACTTCAACAAAGATTTATTTTTTGTTTGATAAGTCAACGAATACATATTATATACAGTATCAACAATATATCAATCACTAAAAGAGAAAATTAGTTACGCTTTAGTGTTTTTTTTTTTTTTTACGATTACTCTACATTACTACCTTTATTAAAGATCAGGCCTTGCTTTATCCGGTTTCGAGCAATTTGAATTGTTTTTTTTATACAATGCCTTTGTACCAAGAACTGACAGTGAACATTGTAGTACAGGGTTTTTCAAACTATGTTCCGCGGAACACTGGTGTTCCGTGGGACATAAATAGGTGTTTCACAAAAAATGGGAATGGTAATTTTCGCTGCAAGACATTTAAATATCTTTTAATTCATATTAAAAATCGAGTGATGATGAATCTCCATTGATTTTTAAAACGTCAAATATCTAGGTACAGACGGAGATTTTGAATCACAAAGAGCTTTATTTACTAATATATTTATGTAACATCTTTTAAAAACAATTAATTAATACATAATAAGTGATTTAATAATACATATAGTTTCAATATTTGTACTATGTATGTATTATGAATTAGCTGACCTAAAAAATAAGTTGTGTTCCGGTAAAATTTCCAGATTTGCGAAGTGTTCCATTGCACAATAATGTTGGGAAACCCTGCTGTAGTACATAGGTGACCAAATTTTTGACTTCTGCCGCGATTCATACTGAAATCAGTCGTACTGGTCTACTAACACCGTAAGTCATACTAAGTGAAGTAATTCAAAGCACAATATAATATGTATGAAAGAGAAACAAAATTGATAATAAAAGATACGCTCAATTCTAGTTTCAAAGGATCAGGAACTTGGAATGGCTACGCGGTCGACGTCTTGGTCACCGTTGTTGTAGTAGAATAAGTAAGACTGCTGTAATATCATCTAGGTACGATTTTTTTCACGCGTCACCACTGTGTAAGAGCGAGTAAAGTCAATTGTCAGTTTATAGTACATACTGGTAATATTATTTTTCAAAACTTTTTCGCATGCCACTGAAAAATAGATACTAAGTATACTCAGGCCTTTTGTAAAAAAGATAGTTCACCACTGTTATACTCCGAAGATAGCGCAAATTGAATAACTAAGCAAGATTTTATTTAAAATTAGTCATTTATTAAATTACTCAGTTATAATTAAAGACATAAAGTTACAAAGTTCTTCTATAATTTTAAAAATAATCTTGGTATATCTTTCCTTATTTCTCATTTTAATAAATGTATCAAGCATATTATCGTCTCTATCGGTAATATGGTAAATGGTAATGACAAAAGAAAAAATATGTAGATTTCTGAATGCATTTTTCTTTTATGACACTAAACAAACCATGCTTACACGGTCAGCATTTTTTTTTTTGAGATACCTATTTATAATATATTACCAAATAGGCTTTCAATAAAGCCATGGTGGATCTTGAATGCATTTCAACCACACAATCGAGTTCACATAATTTGAATTTGAATCATGTCTGCATTTAAATTTCCAGAAAAGATCGTCTGAATAATAAAATACAATATCTTCAAAGCTCCTGTCATTTGATAAGTTAGTAAAAGGACACCCCAAAGTAAAAGGAATTTAACCCTTTGCTGGGCAAATAAAAATAAACGAAATTCGATATTTTTTACCGCGTGACAGACAATGCGGATTTGAAAAGCGAAATTCTTTTATTGTCATAAGTGAAATTCCAAAAGCTTTATTGGAATATCTATTATTATAAAGAATCTTGTATTCATTCTTGTTTTATAAAGATCTTGATCCATAGAAAAGGGGTGAAAAAACAGGATCTTTAGTAGGTAAATTAAATAATGTGATTTCATACACTTCTGACATTTTACTTCATATAATTTAAGTTCTTAGATTAAGATTATTCGATTATTCAAAGAAGTACTAACCACCAGAAAGAAGAAGGCTGGAGTGAGCTCGAATCGCCTTGTTACATTTGATTTAGGAAATCGACCTCCTTGTTTAATTTAAAAAAAAAACTATATTCTCAGATCAAAACTATTTTTGTCTGAGATTTCTGATATATATTAGGTACAAAGTATAACGTTTGAAAACTGAAAATTGAGTGAAAGGGTAATATTTATTTATGCGTCATTCTTGGAACTTTTCACACTTGCAATCGAATGTTGGTAAGTTCATTTTACAGCTATTGGTATATGTTATGGTTTTACGGTATATTGTTTATTGTTCTATTATATAAATATATTAAGTAACATTCGATTTTTGAGTCCAGAACACCACAAATATCTCTGAGATTAAGCGAGCCCCTTGTTAACGCATTGCCAATCCACCAATGCTTACGGCTACAAACCCCTTTTTCTTGTTGTATTATTTGTTGTATTGATTGCATTGTAATATTCTATAAATCCAACGAGTCGGCATGACCGAAGAGGTCGATTGATCCAGAGAATTCCTTTAATTGTTAATAGTTTGACACTCTCAAAGGATGTTATTAACGTCCTGAATCATATTGCCGCATTTACATGTTTGACTATCTACTAACTGGCCAAGCTAGAAAAACCTATTAAATTTAAATAAAAAAATATTGCTCTGGAAAAGACAGATTTCAATAATTATATTGCCAAATTTATTAAGCTTTTTGTTAATCGAATCGAATTATGTATTGAAAATAATGTATGGTAACATTTGACTGTAGTAAAAAATATTACTGGTTCTAAATTCTTATATTTAAAAAATGTTTGAAAAATATTATGTCAAAATAATCTAACGTGTTTTACAGTGAATCATTCCGAACAAAGTGACATCAACGTTAGGTAAAGCTGGCAACCACAATTTAAGCTTTCAATATTTTTTAACTTTTCCTAACGGATGGATGTTTTTTTCAGAAATATAATATTTTGCTTTAACATGTTCTTTGCACCGTTTTTGTTTCGTTGAACTCAAGCACATCGGTAAGAGGTCCGCTTGATGAAAAGGTACAAGTCCTGGCACAGTCAATATCAATTGTTTGATTTTTTCTCTTATAAAACATTTTAAAAAATGTGTATATCGATAGTCGGAAGTTAAATACTAGTATCCCAACTAAGCGATAAAATTGGAAACTCGTAATCTCAATTTTAACTACTTAACAGGGGAGAACATTAAAACTGAATAAAATAAAAAGTATTGAAAATAGTGCAAATAAAATTTAAAAAAAAACACTTGAAATAATGAACCAATCTTATTATTTATAAAAAAATAGGAATAAATTTATATATGAGATAAAATTTATTAAAGAAGATATACTTAAGAATATAGTTACGAGTTGTCAACCTTAAAACGATTTTGGGCTACAAGCAGGGGTGGGCTGGAGGGGGCTCGCAGAGGCTCGCGCGAGCCCCTTGTTGAATTTAACTGAGGTCGGCGAGCCCCTTGTTAACTTATGAGAGAAAAATATTCTCAAATCAAATTGGTTTATAACTGCAATTTCTAATTTATATATTATCTACGACAGCTTCAGTACACACAATAATACATTTTTAGCTATTTACATTGATAAATTTACGGTAAATTGCATATTGTTACATATTATACGCGTTTTAAGTAAAAATTGATTGCTTATTTAAGTATTGCATATAAGCAATAAGAAAATTCACTCCTTCCTCAGAACACTAAAAATTGCTTCGAGATTTAGCGAGCCCCTTGTTAACGTATTGGTAGCCCATCGCTGGCTACAAGTATATGTGTGCTTAATGTTTTTTGCTGTCCAGTTGATCTGTATTGACTTTGTCAAAAATCCATCTTAAGTTCATCTCAAGAGGTTACAAATATCTGGCGCTATGGTTTTTTTTTATTATCAGTACTATTTTAAATACAGTATTTTCGGGAAAGAAATATTCGAAGTAACTGAATTTGTATCCAGATAATTTTGTATCTACGAATTTGTTCCATCGCCAGAAATTGCTATTAAGTAATACAATGTTAGATAACGCACGCTTATGAGGACAACTGATTACTGAGCATTGTTCCGCCAAACAATTAAAAATGACGGCATCACTTTTAATAATATTTTTTATAGTCATAATACTCTACCTGTGGAGTCGGAGTGGAATGACCCACTTTTGCATCCGACTGTCACCAAATGTCAAACTCCGGTTTGTCCACTATGTTATAAAACATGATGTTATGTTAAACTGACTCCGCTATTATGCTGTAATTAACAGTTAACAACTTTGAACATGACGTGGGCTTATTCATTATCGACGAAATATTGATTATTATAATAAATGGTTTAAATAACTTAAATGGAATGGGTATTTTCATTTTGCTTTGTTTCGCATAATATTTTAAAAAAGATTGCCAGCATAAAATATACAAAGCTGCTCATCGTGGGATTACTTGAACACTTGTATTGCAAAGTCAACAGCTTGTAAATTGAAGCATCAATAATAGCTTCGCATGCAGAAAAAAACTATTTTTACAAACAAAAAAGATGGAGTAAGTGATATGTTATATGGAGGACCATATGTCATGTCAAAACCTATACCTGGAGTCGGGTAAAAAATTACAACTCAAACTCCGACTCCACTTTAAAATTAAAAACCTACACCGACTCCAACTCTGAATTGATTTTTGCAAAAAATTCTCCTTAACTTACATGTATATATGTTTACCATTAAACCGTTCTAGGAACTATAATAATTCGAGTACATTTCACTAAGCAATATCGCCTGTGTTTAAATAAGAGGGGTCAATCCGAATAGATTATTTTTACAGCAGGGACGAAAAATGTTTTTTTAACGATTTAGTGCCAAAGTCAAATTACTAAAAAAACACATTTTTTTTTTACTCAATGTAATATAAATTTAATAATTTGTTTAAGAAAGTTCTTTTTCGTGGTTGGAACTTTTACAGGACCTTCTTTTTCAAACTTAAATCTAAATTTAGATACTTCTTCGGCATTTGAGGCTGAAGTCGTTTTGACAGATGGTTTATTTAGTTGTCAAATAACACTGCTGTTTAAAATTTTATGAACCTAAACACAATCGATATAATGAATAGACTAATATCTTTTAATATCTTTAAATTATTTTTATTCGATTTTCTGACTCAGCCTCTGGGAATAACACCCGACTCCAAGACTCCCTACTCCGACTCCAACTCCTCAGCCTTACACCCTACAGCTGATAAAAATATGGTTTTGGTATATTCAGTAAAATCACAATGAAAACAACATACGACCTACCAAAATCTCGCACCATAAAATTGATCTTAACCACTGGTTTCCCAACACGAAGCAATGCAAGTATTTGGCTTTAGTGTTCCTTTTTTTTCACATAAAAAGAGCAGATGTGATTATTTTATAAAAAAAATATGTAAACAATTTTAACGATTTCAATGTAACTTATTATCATTGAATACGCATATATTATCTCCTAAGATTTATTATTACAGACCTCTTACTTTTGTAAGTGATTCGGCTTGTAATAATATATTAATATCTTTCTATCGATGACATGATCGACCTCATAACTCACAATGAAAAATATAAACCAAATGTATTTTTCTTCTTTTTGAATGCATTATACATATATTCAAAAAAAGTGCATGCAAAACTATTTTTGAATCGTGATATGCAATACATAATTATAAAGTAAGAGAAAGGCAAGGTTTCTGAGAGGTAGTTTTAATGCACTGAAATGGCTGTGGGAGGGCCTTACAGTGAATACGTATAAAAAATCATCGTTAATTTATAAAAATTAAATGTCAAGAGTCAAGCAAAGCTATGAATATTCAATTGTTTATGGAATGTTTTACTGCCATACAGTTGGTTCCATATTTGAATAAAAAAATATGTTTGGCGTGAATATGTTTGTTATTCTGTCGTTGGTAAAATTATAATAATAGTATAATCTTTTGAACAGGTCACCTGTGAAGTTGTTTACCCCTTTCCCTCTGTCAATAGTCGTTTCTTGTATCCCCTCCTGGACAACTGCATTCAACATGCTATTACGTTATCTACATTAAAATATGTAAGATTTTAAATATATATTTTTTATTAAATATTATTACTGTACACATTATTTACAATTAACAATCATAATAAGAACCTGTTTCATTTTCAATTGTAATAAGCTGTCATAAAATAAAAATGCAACTATGTACCAATACATTTAAATAACAGTACAAACAGGAAAAATAGTTAGGTGCGTTATAATATTCTACATGTTTTAAAACCTCGTAAAAGTGAAGTGTTATAAGTAAAATATACAATCCACCAAAATACCAAATTAACTAAATCGTGATTGTTCTTAAAAGTCCAGTAGACAAGTTTTACCATATTACCAGTTACTACTTCTAGGTGACTCACATAATTGTATTCAATTTTTTTCAACAAAATTACATTATTTCATTTAATTTAAATGTCTACTCTCAATGTGGGTCATAAAAACAGTTTTTTCATAATACGAAATCGTTATACAAGTAATAAGAGATATTGTACGGAATGTTGTAAATAATGCATTTTTTGATTGCGTATTTAATTAAGACGTATTGTCAAATATTGATAATATGCCAAATATCAAACAGAGCATCTCAATATTAGATTAAAGTTGATAAATTTGTTACACCACTTGTGCTGCAATCTTTGACAAGTATTTCTATACTATTAAAGAAGCATCATTAGAAAGTGTATCACAAGGTGTACGAATATAGCCAGATCCATTGTAAAAAAGAATATCTTATATTTACATACTACTTACTCTGAATTTATTATTATGTTCCAATGGACATAATTTGAGCGTTTGGAATCTGTGTTGATTGTTTGTCGTAGAAGATCTTATTACACAATGGATTAGTATTACACAATTAGCTTTAATAATAAGTTACAGTTTTTACACCGTAAAAGTTTACAGTAAATCGTTAAATTTCTGGGATTTTTAATTTCAAAATTCTTGGAAGAACTAAAAAAAGAGTCACGTTGATAATTTGTGAAAATCGGTAAATTCCTAGTTTATAAATAACCTTGAAAAAATGTGGTGCCTGCCGCCCTAACTTTAGAATGCACTCTATGGTCCAAAAGGGTTGGTTACCCCTGAATGAGGTTTATTTACATACATTTTTATGAAATATTATTGTACCTGAGTACATAACATGTACCGCGGGCTCGGGGTTGGTAACCACTGACCTAATTAATAAATTATCCAATGGTTTAAAAGTTGTTTTTTTTGTAAAATGTCCAATTTGATTTGTACAACGTCCAATTTGAATTGTAAAACATCCTATTTGGTTTGTAAAATGTCCAATTTGGAGTGTAAAAACCAGCGCTGTGGATTCGGAGTCGTGAAAAATGAGCGGCTCGATTTTTTAAAAAAAATATACTTAATGATGTGTATTTAAACAAAATAGTCAAAAGTGTTAACATTTCATGCTTGGCTGACTAAAGATGATCTGATGGTATACATATATATAAGTTAAAATGAAATTATTTAAAAAAATCCTCGGAGTCGTTAATTATTTTAAAGCTGGAGTCGGAGTCGTCTTTTTTTCACGCGACTCCACAGCCCTGGTAAAATTTGTAACTTTTAATTATTATTCTCTGCGATATTTTATTGAAGTAGAGAACGGAATAATTCCACCGGTTAGCATTGCAAGGCCGCCTCGCCTGATGTGTCGCTCACCTCACTAACCGACGTGGAAGAGGCGAAGGGTGGCGGCGGTCGGGGAAGGGTAAGGGGGGCGGACAGGTGATATTTGCGACTCCTTATACAGACAGTGCCGGCTGCAGATACACCTGGACCGCAATGTATTTACAGATAATAATGTCAATGGTAATTGATTTCATTATTTTGCGAGCCGATTATGTTGACCGGTACATGGCCGTAATATCCCTGTAGCAACAGGCGGTTGTGAAAACGATTATTAATTGGCAAAATTTCTGTGTGTAAAATAACTTAATCAATTGTTGACATTCACTAACGAAATTAAAATAAAAAAATATCAGAAAATAATTTAGTATGTATTAATAATGTGAATTACATGCGACGTAATATCATTGATTGAATTGGCATTTACTTGATAGAATTATATTATAATAAGGTCAGCAAATATCAATGTATTTAGAACTTAAAAAAAAATTATATTTAAGACCGTATTTAGACGATCAATTCAATCAATTCAAATATCACTTACCAGAAAAGTTTTTTATTGTGGCAAATGTGTGATTTTTTTATGGAAAAGATTATATTTTAAAAAAAAGCACTTATATGTACCTATTTCCCACTTTTTCTTGAAAGATCAGGACCGGTGTCGATCACTGCGAGTATTATCAACTGATGAAAATACAAAATATTAACGTCGAAATTACATTAGTTCTGTTATTCTGCGTACTTCTGACGGTTTGCAAACCGTCAGAAGTACACAGAAGAACAGAGCTTCTGTATTTCAGATAGCCATTTAGGGATCATGCCTTCGTTAAAACTACTGCTCTAACAGTTATTACAGCTCTGATGATGGCGAGAAGCCGAAATACCTATAAAAAATGTGGAACTACAAAGAGTGTTATTTTTCGCTTATTTCAATAGATTTTTACAAATTAAATGCCAATTCCATCAAAAAAATATAAATTGATACACGTTTACTAATTACTTGTCGCCAATTGGTGAAAGAAATATGAAAATAATTTATTAATAACAATACAAATTATAAATCAAATATAATACCAGATTCAAAATCAATTAAGTAAGAAAGATACTTACGATGAGATAATATCTGTAAAAGATAATTCATCTCCACGAATAATTGACAGTGGACACATTATAAAAAATGATCAGGACCAGCTTCTCCGAAGGGATTATTTTCGAACAAATTATTGGCATGGTCTTTCAATAATGTTGTAGAAACAATACAAATTAATGTGTTTACATACATTTCTAAGCCAACATAAGATCTAAGTCACCCCTGGCTTCCGCTGGATATATTATACAGCTTCACAATCCACCAAAGTAACTAAAGCCGATGCGCTTAACGGTAATCATTTCCACTCTCCTCGATCCTCGGCCGTCCATCCCATCTTTGTGTTCCTTCGGTTTACTTTACGTTGCGAAATAGTCGATGAGAATCTATGATTTACTCCTACATATCGTTGTTTCATACAACTATAATAGAATTGAATCGCGGCCTCGTATGGCTTTTACAGAAATCGTTGCTTCATATCATATTCAATTAGTACAACGATTTCTTAACGATTTATATTACAATTATCGAATATAAAATTAAGCCCACACTTACGATCAATCTACAAGATACAATATTATGTTTCAGTATTTTATAATGTATTTATATGTTATATTTACAGCAAAAACCGATCTACGCTATCCATCGAAGTGTTACGACATACATGTATTGTAAACCAAAAGTGGTGAACCTGTTTCCTTTCAGTTTCGTTATCTCTCGTATTCAAAAAACATTGAAATCTAATTTAATTTTCTGAAATTTGATTACAGATAGAAAGACCTCTACATTATCTATACGGCAAGAGATGAAATTGATCTACCATTTGTATTTTAAATGGTTTTAAACATGATGATTTCAATTCGAATTAAAAATATATATATACTTTGACACTTTGATGTATTTAAAAAAAATCTATTTACGCTTTCAATTTAGAGTATATGGCCTCTTAATGAAGGCATCTCAACAGAAGATTTTGCTGAAAAATAATAAAAATATCAAGGTATTTTACAGTTATTTATATGTTATATGTTGTATTTTGGCTTTCGCCATGCTTGTTACTCGGTTGCTGAACCTCTGTTTACCGAAGAGAGGTGGGATAGAAGAATATTATTTTATAATTTTAAGACATCACAAATACCCATCCATGTCTTTGAATAGAAATCAATTGAATAAACGCTGTTAGTTCTAGCACCACGGACTCGTCACTTTGATGTATAACAATAATACATCAGTTAAGGCCAGCGGTGGGCTGCCAATACGGTAACAAGGGGCTTGCTAAATCTTTTAGCAATTCGTGATGTTCTGGAGAAGGTGTGAATTTTTTTATTACTCATGTGCAATTATACGCAATAATTATTGAAGCTATCGAATGTTGCTTTATTCACTTATGTTTTGTAATAGTACGCAGTATATCGTTTCTTATTCAATATCAATAACTAAAAAATGTACGTCAGAAATCCCAAATGTACATTACAACTTTCTTAATTTAAATACATTGCATATTTATAGACTATATAACGCGAATATCTGAGAATAATGATTATCTTAATTTAACAAGGGGCTCGCCGGCCTGGGTAATATTTAACAAGGAGCTCGCGGAGCCCCTTCGAGCCCCCTCCAGCCCACCTCTAGTTAAGGCTTAAATTTATTTATTCTGTCATTTATTACAGCGAAATTCTGTCATTTCTTTGGCTGTAAAATAAATAAATAAAACCCAACGGATTAATAAAGATAAACAACTTTTTTAAATGATGCATAGTAAATTTTGCCAATATCTATTTTATAGTGGCTACATTATGAATTTTTAAAACAGTTGATATGTTTACGAAGACTCTCTAGTTTCTGTGACCAATGCATTGTCACTGAGAATGACTGCATACTGCGTAGGCAACTGAATGCACCTAGAAACCACTGTTCGCTTAAAACTTGTTTGGCGATTGATTTCTTCTCATACTATGGTACTTTTTGGATCTTAGCATACTGACATAATTTCAACATACATGTTGTTCACAGTATGTATGGTTTTATTTGTATTCATAAATATAAACGTATAATTACTTTTTAACGTGCTGTGGTTATGTTGGATTATATCAAGGTTAAAAAGTATCAATGTATTTCAGTTCTACAATTATGATTTTTATATCATCGGCATACTGGCAAAAGATGTCAACTCAAAATCCGGCTGTTTTTGGCTATGAATGCAGATAGTTAGATTTTAACATGCTGAATTTTCTATAAACACAGGTTTAGTCATATTTTGTGTATTGGTACATTATTTAAACATATTATGCATACATCATGTCAATTCCGTTCAAAGTTACTATTGGCAAAAATAACTATAGATAACTTAACGTTTTTGAATATGTGGATCGATTCGTTGCCATTATCGATTTCATGAAGTGGTTGGAACAAAAAAAGGTTAAAAACCACTGCATTACAGAATAAGTTTGGAAAAGAGTGTAACATAAAATAAAAGATTTTATGAACACGTGTAAAGCTTTCATTAATCATTCTTCCGAGTAGCTTCTGCCAGCAATCTTCAATTATCTACACTTAACAACATCAAAAACATTTTTTTTTATCAAAACCAACGTGTTTTAAAAAAAGATGATACCCATAAATGTTTTCCTCGTCTTGGAAGATATTATGATTGTTGTTTTTCCATGATTCGGATGATGCAATTGTATTGTTATAGTAGGCTTGGGAAATAATATTAAATTCATTTTGACACAACAATAGAGCTCGAGAATTGCAAGGAAATCAGTTTTTTTTGCTGTTGCAAAAACCGTTGTTTTAATATTTGAATTACAACATAACATAAAATCGTTGTTTACAGTAAAACGTTTTTAATTTATATGTATTATTGTGTTATAAGCCATAAAAATAGCACTATGCCTATGCATGTCAACTTTTTATGTTGTAAACAAATGAATACCTGCTAATAAAGTATTTTATTATTATGGTGATAATGTTTGTATTATATTTTAAATAATATGTATGTACGTTAGTGTTATGACGTTTTTGTCTT
This sequence comes from Himalopsyche anomala, assembly GCA_031772345.1. Classification (NCBI taxonomy): domain Eukaryota; kingdom Metazoa; phylum Arthropoda; class Insecta; order Trichoptera; family Rhyacophilidae; genus Himalopsyche; species Himalopsyche anomala. The sequence goes on from CM062826.1 coordinate 25,204,413, forward strand.
TCAAGTATAATAAAATAATACATTTACTTAGTATTATAATAACTAATGCTAATTTTCAGCACTCGTATCTCCTTTACATGTGGGATATGTAAATGATATGTTCCAAAAACCAACGTCAAGATTTGTTGAATAAAGAAAGTAGTTCGATGTTTTATCAAGTCGTGTAAATTTTCTAAAATCTAAAAATTTTACGGACGGTTTCATTATTTAGTTAAGACATGGGCGTCTGTGTTTTCTAAAATTACCTCCCACCCTTTCTATCATTAAAATGGTTAACTTACCACTAGTACTGACCCAGTTATATTTTCCAATCGCTACCTTTGATAAAAATGAGAGGGTGAGCAGATGAAAATCAAATAAATATTGTAGAAATACTTATGTCAAAATAATTTCGAAATTTACTTTGGTCAAGTAAAGAGTATTTTTATACGTTGTATATTAACAGATAAATAAATATTTTAGACAAATTAAAGAAGACAGATTAAGTAATTAATTAAAACTCGATCAAAAAAGTACTTTTGTTTGAAATAATTAGTATAGAAAATTCGCAGCGTTGTAAGGCGGCACGGCACGACCTGCCTTATAAGGGTAAAATCAATCCCTTTATTCAAAATGTTTATTTCGTATTTGATAATAAACACATTTAAAATACTTCATTAAATATTTTTTTCAGGACTTAATTAAATATTGGAAGATATCTAATAAATTGATGTTTTAATCTAAGATTTCGACTTAAGGTGATTGGTGAAATTTCAATATTAAATTTGAATCGTTCAAATTATGTAAAAACATAAAACATTCAGCAACATTCGTCTTCAGCACCGTATGATAATAAACGATAATAATTACATGGTCGAGTGGTCAACGTTGTTGGCTTAAAGCACGGAGGTCGTAAGTTTGAATCCCAGTATGGACAGATTCTATAAATTGATTTTTAAATTGATCGATAGTCTTGGGATTTTCCTCTTCTTCCCCATATCCTTAAAAATTGGGCTTAGCAAGAGCAATCAGCTAACCTCTTTTGTTGGCTTTTTTTCTTTTATCTTCTATTCATTCCTATTATCTTGGAAAAAAGAGGTTGAGGAATTGAGTAACATGCAGTTATCCTAGAAACTTTTCTAATTTGTAAGCAGATAGGGTTAATGTATATATATATATTATTATATGAACCCATCATAGGTGAAGTGAACCAAGTGGCATATTAGTAGAAAAAAAAGTGATATGTGTTATAATAAATATTCTACACGTCTTAAAGTATCGTAAAAGTGAAGTAAACTCAGTTAATACACATTGCAGTAGTGCTATATCCGTAAAATAAAGATATTTAATCCACCAAAATACTAAGTAAAGACGTGATTGTTCTTTCAAAGATCAGGAAAAAAGTTTTATCATTTTATAAGTTGGCTCACTTCATCTCTCCAGGACAACATTAAATATTTAAATCGATATCACGATTCATATAAATTTAAGAGTGATAATAATAATCGATGAGCATGTTTATAATATTTATTTTATCTAAATAATAATACCGTGCTTGTTCGAGTCCATCCCGCATCGTACAAATTTAACAGTAACAAAACGAGAACTAGAAAAAACGGTTACATTTTATTAATTATCACGAAACGTTATGATGTTACGGTATATTACAAAAATCAACACGAATGCAGGTGGTATTAAATCGTTAATTACAATTTTATTAGACGATCTGATGATGATTATTATGAATTAATTTCAATATAAATATGAGTCGTAAAAGTTCTGTTATGATATTGACTTGTTAAATTTGATAATTGACTGTAATTTTATCTCTTCCTCAAGATATCTTAATTAAATGACTGGTAACAGTCGTGAAGTTAATAAAGTTAAGTGATTGACAATTTACTGTAACAAGATGCTTGATTAACAGTCCAAATGATTCAAAATTGTAGCGGAGATAGCTTAAGCTAGTCACACGTGTAATAGTTTTTACCTTTATATTGGTGTTTAACATTTTTTTTATTATCAAGGTCGGTTTCTTTTAGCGAATAAGAGAAAAAACCAAGTCTGTAAAGTAGTCAAAAAAAGATTTTACAAAAAGTGTCCCTTCTCAGGCTTTGCGTATTTTTAATATCCAATATAATTAATCATTTTTGTATTTTAGTAGGTATTGGAGTAGTAGGTATTGGAGTCACTCTTTTTATGACTCCAACGTCACCCAAAAAACAACGACTTCTCGACTACGACTCCTCAGACCTGGAAAAAATACTTCAACATAATAAATCTCAACATATAGAAGCCTTCCTATTAAAAATTTCGATATTAAATTAAATTACATTTGTTCATACTATAGCAACTGTGTCATGTTGAACTGTTCTCAAGTCACTACTGATAATGATTTGAAAGCACTTAACCTGGCGATGAGCTGCCAATACGTTAACAAGGGGGCTCGCTTAATCTCTGAGCTATCCGCGGTGATCCGGGAGGATTTTTTTACTTATATACTGACATTTTGTGAAAGAACGCATACCACAAAATAATTGATACCAATAGCTGAAAAGGGTGCTAATTCATCTCAAATTACAAGAGTGAAGAGTTCTAAGATTGACGCACAAATATCTATTGTTTTTGCTAGAATTTCACTTTAAAATTTTATACTTAAACCGTCAATGATAAAATTATATATTTCAGAAATAACAGTTAGGTACGGGTTTGACTTAAGAATATTGTTTTTCTTTGTTTAACAAGGGGCTCACCAGCTCATGTCAAATTTAACAATAGGCTCGCACGAGCCCACCTCTGATTTAATGCATTTGTGCTACAGGACACGAACAGTCAGGGCTAAATATTTGTTGAGGATTTTGGTGGTTACAATCAATGTTCCCTCTAAGGCAAGAGGTTAGCTGCGTGGAAATTTCAAAGGCTGCGCGGAGGATGCGTGGACCGATCAAATATTAATTGACCAACTGTCTTGTAGTGCGCGCCAATCCGGAATGAGTGCGCAGGGGCTTCCCAATTGCTGCGTGGCCGCGCACGCGCGCAGCTTAGAGGGAACGTTGGTTACAATGTTTAGTACCCTGAAAGTAGTGTAGTACACCTCGCAAAGCTCTTCCTAATGATATTACATTCTGTAAACAATCGGTCATGAGCAGGTTACATGACACATAGTTAAAAAAGAACTCTCTTTATAGTAAGTAAAATTCTGAAGATATTAAACTTTATTAACAGAAATAAAAGAACACGAAAGCGTATTAATATACAATAAAATAAAATCAATACAAAAAAGTTCGTCACAATCCAAGAAACGGAATAAATTTACTTTACGATGTATAAGTAGTAATGTTTATCCTTTATCCAGTATAATGTAAAATACACTAATGGCCGTTTGACCCTCACACCTGCACCACGGTAATTATTAGGTATATTCGTATTGTTTATTTTTATATACCATAATTCATAAATCCTCGTTAAATTAACGACTTTCTGTGAGATCGTGATGCTTCGAAGAGTTGGAGCGTGCACTGTGTACTTATTATTATAAAAAAATACGACAGTTAATGACTGTTTTGATTTTCTTGACACAGGGTACGAGTATAGAGGAATCGTATTTGAAAGCGTTATTTTTTCTTTTTCTTTTTCACTTCAGATTCAAACAAAATTTCCCATTGCCCAGAGGCAAATGAAATAAATTCAAAAGGCGTGGGGGATTTTGTTTTAATTAATAAGGCAACACCAAAATAACTTTTCAGAGTATTTATTATTGCCATCTTTTGTCAGGCTTTGAAAGTAATTTAATGTTTATGGATCAACTGTCAAAATGTATGATTAAAATAATGTTTTATCGTACGTTTTGTCAACTTTTTTTGGTAGATACGAAACTGAATAAATAAAATATAAGTAATAAAATATTCATGATATTAGAACAACCGTTTAAATTATCAACTCGTAATTATCTACATTAATTAATATACCTATATTTTTTGGTAGGCCTGTCTGTAACTTTCCTTTTTCATGATCAAGAATTCGATTCCTTTTATGGTAACTAATCAATTTGTTGGTATATGTTTCAAAGAAATGGATGTCTGTGATATAGTATATCTAGTGACTAAAAGAGGTCGACCTTGACCGCCTCGATCAAACTCATCCACTCCTCTCGGTCCTCTACTTCCCCACGACAATAGCAAGCCACCAAGCACACTAGTGAGCTGTGTGACACTATATCCAGCAAAGTTGCAGTCTTTCAAAACTTCGTCTTACTTACGGAGTTACCTTACGTTTGGGAAGATTCAGATGTAGAGTTGTGGAAATTCTCTTTTAATAGAAAATTAAAAGTTACAGTTGATTTTTACATACATTTTTAAACAGTAATAAAATGCACTTTTATGTTAAGTCGAGGGATCAGCGTTGTCGTTTTGTTTACAGCAGCAGTCACCAAACTACGGCACGCCGAAGATTTTCATACAGCCCGCGAAAAGTTCTGGATTTTTGCATAGAAATTATTTATACAAGAAATATAAATTTTCATGATTTAGTTGTGAATTCACGACAACTATTTATTTCAAATCATCAATTGTCATACAACTATCTGGTAGGGGACTCAGAGTGAAGGAAGTTGGATAGAAATTGAAAGCGAAACGACCAGATGTTCGTTTACTCAAAAATTTCTCGAATATTCTCGTTTATTGAAATTCTAAGAAGGGTAAACATTTGTTTACATTCTGATTATTATGTAACAACATAAAATGAAAAAGTGTTCTTACTGGGTTCCAATAAGAATTTATGTGTCGTCCGGCTCCCTTAGTTTTTTTAAAAAAATAATCCGGCCCACTTCTCAAAAAGTTTGGTAACCCCTGGTTTACAGTGATCATGAGCTTGAGCCCTGGGACAAACTATTTTATAAATTGATTTTACAATCGAATTGTGTTCTAACCAGGGCTGTGGAGTCGTGTAAAAAAAGACGACTCCGACGAATTTTTTCAATAATTTCATTTTAACTTATACATATGTATACCATTAGGTCATCTTTAGTCAGCCAAGCATAAAATGTCAACACTTTTGACTATTTTGTTTGACTACACATTATTAAACATATTTTTTCAAAAAAATTCGAGCCGTTCATTTTTCACGACTCCGACTCCACAGCCCTGGTTCTAATGAATCGATGCTTGTGATATCTTAAATTCTATCCAGCTAATAGGTTACCATTACTCATGTCCTATCTTTTCTCTCTTCAAAAAAAATCGTTCGAAAAACTGAGTAACACGTGGTTCATGTAAAAAACTGTTGAGATAAGCTCCATAAGGAATCAATATGATCCACATTAGGAGCAGGTATGGTTTTAAATCAAGAAAAATCATTGACTTTATAAAGGTCTCGCATAATATTTTTTTTTATATGGACAGATAAGATACCCATTTTCTTTGTAAAGCGTCTGACGCCACTGCCCTTAGCCTTAGATGCACACATTGAGTGCATCTGTTTAGGATGCGTTTGAAACTCGATATCGTAACGAACAGCTGGGATCCAAGTGCATAGTGAACCTATTCGCTTCATATGTACTGTACTTACAACTCTTCTTGCGTACTATAATATAATAGGTTGTAGAACGACTAAATAATAATAAAAAAAAACACAGTCACTTACAAACACTACGATTGTCGAGAGGCGAGTGCTTTCAGTACTTATAATTCCGGATTTATAATTTATAAATGGTTTTAACCAAAAACATAATATGTTAATAAATGAACACTTTAAGCTAAAAATATAGATATTTATGGCGCAGCGATCAACGTCGTTGGATTCCGTGACAGATCTCACGTGATCCTAGTACGAATAGTATTTTTTCAATCGATATTTCAATTTCCGTTCGAAGGTATGGCTACCTGTGATGTCGTAAAATTTCTTTCTACTATGCAACCTAAAGTAACGGGGCGTAGTGAGAATGATTAACTAACCACTAGTCCTGTTGTAGCACCATCATTCTATCCATACTCTCATCGACTGAGTATGAAACAATTTTCGTATAAAAAAATCTGTTGACAAACCACCATGAGCAGGTTATGTTGGAGCACATAACCTGCTCATGGTATGGTAAGGATTGAAAAAAGAAAAAAAATGTGTTTTTGTTTTTTTATATCTGACACGTTGAATTTATCCGGAGTTTACTGAACCAGTGTACCATAAAAATACAAATCTCCTTACTGGTTCTTAAATTAACAAAAAAAAAAAACATAAATTTATTCATAATAATTATTGCCGAAAAAATAATTTCTTATATCTGATAATTATCTCAATGTGATTAGTTCTTGCTTTCCTCGTCTGCTACTAGTGTTGAGCAAATTGTTATGACGTAAATGCTAATTTTCACTTAATTTTAAAAGCGGAAAAAATATTACGGATAAAACTGTGTGCGGATAAAATAGTGTTAATATTAAACGACATGATAAATATGATTAATTTCAGGTATACGAAAAAATGTCATGCTTTATTTCATCATATGTGTTCATTAGAGGTGAAGTGAACCAAGTGATATTTTAGAAAAGAGATATGTTAAGATGCGCTGTAATATTATTCTACATGTCTTAAAGTATCGTAAAAGTGAAGTAATCTCAATGCAATCAACCAAAACACTTTGTAAAGACGTAATTGCCCAATAAAAGTTTTTCCATTTTACTAGTTGGCTCGTTTCACCTCTCGAGGGCTCATATTGTCTTCATACCACTAAAAATGAAAAGACCAAATATGAATTAGACTCATATAAAATACATTTGAAAACACTGAGTAGTAATCGGACACATTCGGACACGCTGAACGATATGTTTATAGTGTCATGAATGACCCAAATATCTGTTATGTTTAATTTTTAGAAAAACATCTTTTTAATATGGTAGAAAGACATTCAATTAATTGTTTTACTGATCACCTCACGTGAGACACCGTGTATCTACGTTTACGTAAAGCCATGATCATGTTGTGGAAAAATACAGCCAGCTGTGAATTGGTATATTTCTACAATCAACAATTATTCCCAACTATAATTAATATTTTTCCATAGAAAATTATCTGTTTCCTAATCTTTTCATTATATTATTATTGTAGCCCAATAATAAGCAACTAGTTAATAAGTTAATAAGAAAAAATATGCATAATTATTTATTTTTTATTATCTATTAAAGCTTTGTCGTCAGTTGTGCTTCTTTCCAATTCGGTGGCTTACTTTTGCCAAATTTTTGATTAACACAAATCTCATTATTGCGCATCACTGGACAAATGGGTTTTGTCTATTATACGAGAAATGTTTACGGTTTTTTAACGAGTTGTATAAATAAAATATTTCAATGATATTGTACTTACCGCGAACTTTACGAGTAAAGTATTTTATTTTAAACTGATTCATATAAAAGAAAAAAAAACAGTATTATTCGAGAATAATTATTGATCTGACACTTGAGTGAAGTTTAACGTCAGATCTGGAGTGCGGTGGTCGACGTCGTTGGCTTCAGTGACGAAGATCACGGGCTCGAATCCCAATCGTCATCAAATATTTTTCATAATGACGTAGACAATATCTGCATTTAATTGCAAATTGCATTGAAATATCAATTTCAGAACCCAGTCAAAACTATTAAGTTTAAAATATATAATGAGAGAGTTAAAATGAAGATTCAATAAACTTCCAAAAACAAGCGAGTCAGTTAATTTCTATCTTTTTGCTCGGCTTGAAAAATACTGTTTTTAGCACGGTCAATAAAGCAGGTTTGTGGATTTGGGTGAAAAATCTCCGATCAAGAATTTATTTTTTCAAACATTTCCTTTTAGTTTACACATATGTATGTATACCATAAGATCATCTTTAGTCAGCTCAGCGTGCAATGTCTCTTGTGGTATGAATACAAATCTTTTTTTTTTAAATGGGCCGCTGTCGTAAGATTTTTCTGAGTCCGACTCCCTTTCCCTAAATCTAGTAGTGTTGATAAACATCACAAATGTAGTTTTTTGTGTAAAAAGATTATCAATTTTATGTATGACATTTCAGCAGTAAGTAAATTTTATTTTTTAAATAAAGGAAACACGAATCGAAAGTATACAGATACAGTTTTGACCTTTCGTCTACTTTCGAAGCCTTCAGCTTTAATATTTAAACAACTTACAAATAAATAGGTGGAAAAAGTGTTTTAGTTCTAAGAATATTTTTATATATATTGTTGATAGCTATTTCGGCTTGTGCTCTATTTATTTAATACCATATTTTTCAATATAAGTTAATATGTTAAAATATATGAAAAAACGTATTGTTTATGTCTTCCAAAACAGCTTATATAGCTAAATTAATGAAAGTTTAAACATCAACCATAATATATTTTTAGATCTAAAAAACTGTGATATCTTTTCATGTCATTGCAATGCAGTTCTATCAATTATATGCCAATTCAATCAATAAATTACCGATAATAAAAAACTGTTTTTCAATAGATATATTGATATCAAAGTACAATGTTTAAGAATAACTGGTGTACACAATCAAATTACCCATAATATCCAAAGTAAAAAGAAGGGTTCGTATATAATTTGGTGGGCGGTTATCGAAGATGTAGGTACCATTAGCGAGAACCGGTGCAAGTTTAATGTCCTGTAGTTTGTCTAACAAAAGCTTTGAACCCATTACACCCAGAGGTACTAAGTATCATAATATTATGGTACTTTCATATTCCATGCTGTGTATTATTTATCACCAATTAGATTAATACAATAATACTATAAAGAAAGCTTTTTACTTCTTCTATAAACCGTTTTTAAAACATATCAACTCCAATTCAAAGGCTTAAAGTCAAATAACACTATCTATAAAAGTGTAACTTTACAGGAGAGCCAAAAAACATTTAATATTATTTTGTAACTTTACGAAGTAGATGTTTATTTGAAAATTTATGTTATGATGTATTGTGTATCGTTTATAGTTTGTATTGCTTGTGGTGATGCTAAGATTTTTAAATATCATCTTAAAAATATATATTAAAGAAAGGCAACTGTATGAAGTTAACGTTTAACTTTACTGATGGTTAAAAAAACTAGAAACGATTGACATAACGTTGGTTGACTATCATGTAGCTGAGAATGAAAAAAACGTTAGTAGAAATAAAATATTTTTTGTAGATAACATTGTCTATTTTTAAATCCTCGAATTGATAATTCATAAATTTAGTGGAAAACAGCTATCTATATAATTAATTAAGAGTAAGAAAAATTGACATTATATTCTATCGTTAAAATACAATTACAATGCGCCTTATATATTCATATATAAACAATTTAATATCTTTCAATGATTGTCTGCGAGTGTCGTTTGTTTATGTTGTTTTTTTATCATATAGAAACATCGCAAAAACATTTTTTTTAACAATCTTAACAGACAGTTACCGCCGAAACCATCAAAAGTATCTTAACAAAAGCTTTTTCTACAAGAGATACTTGCTACTCATTCTATATACTTCTCTCTTTTTCGGATGATATAACTAGGACAGGACTAGTGGTTAGATAATCGATCTTGCTGCGCTTCGGTTTTAGGATCGGATGGGTGGGAGTGAATTTCAGACATTACAGAAATCCTTTCAAAAATAAATTTATAAAAACTGTCAGTACTGGTATTCGAATACGTGAAAACCGTCATTGTAGCAATTGAATACTTGACCACGGAATATGACACTCAGATTTGTTTTAATGCATTATCAATATTAATTGAGGGCTTTAAAAGCTTGCAAATGAAGTAAAAGAATAAAAGTTAATACGTATATTCACCGAAGTAATTATTATTTTGTTGAACATAAGATAATAATTAATCATTGATAAAATATGTAATAACTTTTAACAATGATGCATTTGTATGATTCATTTTAAAGTTAACTTCTTTGATGATATGGTTTCGCTTTGTGAATTCATGGAATAAAATGTACTCACGTCTAAAAATTAATCCAAGCCGGTGTCATAATGCGTAGGAAGTACGAGTCTTAAAGATATTCAAATGTCATCATTATTTATTAACAACCAAATCATTCATCATTAAATTAACGACGATGAATTATATTTTTAAATGGCCATGAAATTTTAAATACATTATTTAAAATTTCTTTTTTTAACAAACTAATACTAAATGTAAAATCATTTATCAGTATTTTATTAGACATTTAAATGGTTTTTACAAATTCTATGAGATACCAAATAACACGGCGATTATAGTTAAACAGGTGAATAAATTTATCTTTAGTCACAATTAAGATGATATCTATAAGATTTATAATATTTAAATATTGGTATTTACTTACTTGTACTAATTTAAATAGTTTAGATAAGCAAGCAATAAGGAATGTTTCAATGTATTTTATAATATCAATAATTTAATTTTATGGAATAATCAGTTAGGTATACACTCACATCAAATATACCTACCCAAAGTTACACGGTCGTATGTAGATGTATATTTCGGAACACATGACACCGCCATTTTTATACGACTTTAAAACAAAATGAATCCTCTCTATTTATGAATCATCTTTTTGAGCCATCAGTATGCGAACAATCTATGATTGTTTCAAGATAAATAATTAACATATCTTTATTCTAAGAATACAAAATATTCAGAATTGCTAAGATATTAATCAAACAGTATATTAACAATTATCGGGCCCATGGCATAGTAGTCAACGTCGTTGACCTCTTGGGTTCAAATCCCGTGATTTAAATTCTTTTGGTTCAGTATCTTCTTATTAAGAAGATGTTTTACATGACTGTCAATTTGAATGATCGGTCATGGTATTTAAACAATGTTATAGGGCACATAAGAAGCTTGCAACTAACACACTTTCTACAACAATCTAATCTTATAAACGCTATGTTATCATATCGGGAAATAGATTCCACTTATAATTAGTTCAAGCTATCAAAACTAAGACATTTTTTCTTGACGCAATCACGTAAATAAAAACGTCAGTCACGTCACTAGATTATGACACGTAGAAAGATGGTTTACGAGGTTGATCAATTGATTCGCGACAACTCCTCCTTTATACAATATTTTATAACTCATTCACGTATCAAATGATATGTTTTGATTGAGTGTATTTATATTGTATACAAATGTACTTCCTGTCTATGAGCTACAAGTTGTCTGCCAGAATAATTTTGAGCAAAAGCTTGATGACTTGTAACTTACGAACTTTTAAAACTTTATAAAGCGAAGGCGGAAGTGAGCAAATCGAAAAGCGGACGTGCATTATTTTAACAACGTGCTTATCAGTGGTGTGGTGTAAATTCCTAAAGCTTTAACAATATTTTAAGAACATTTTTTTTTAAATATTTAAAAGCATAAAGTAAAACCTTGATTTAATGAACATACTTTTAACGGGCAATATTTCCAGCTAATTGTGAGCATTGTTCAAATTCGTCTCTTTAAAAAATATTGTGCGTATTATGGGATCTTTACTACAGCTGCAAAAGTTGCAACGCGAGTCGGCTAATAATAAGACGATTGCATCCCAATATGCAACTAATTGAAATTTAGTTTACCTGTAAAGATATGTCTGTTACTATGCCGTTTTTTCTTCACTATAAAACGCATTCGGATAACCCTATTTAGTATACAATAGATACCCTCCTGCTAGCATAAGTATCGGAATTAAATTTATGTCGATGATCAGTTGTGAATCAACAAATAACTTTATTGGTAAACACTGTAAGCATCTGCTAATATGTATATTATACATTTTTTCCTCTCCATAAAATGCCCTTGATATAGAATTTAAGGTTTGGACAATCTCTCAATGTCTCGCTATTACGATACCACTTATAAAGCAATCCTTTTTTTCACATTGATATACAAATATTAAGCTTTTATGAAAAATATTTTTTAATAAATCAATATCGATACAGTAAGTCCTCTACTTACACGTTTTCGTTATTATAGCTTCAATACGATTTAATGTGAAAATGAAAAGGAATTGTGTGGGAAAATGTGTATTTTCAAAACCTACTAAATGAAATATACTTTATGAGCGATATTATATAATTATTCATATTTATTTTAGCATGATATTATATTTCAGGACGAGTATATTTGTATTTGAACACACCACTGTGTATGCAATAAAATCATGCAACCTGCAGTAGTAGTAACTGATTCGCACATCAAATTGATAATCTTGATAGTCTGAAAGTATGTAAATACACATCAAATATGTCGTACTGATTTGTTATTTAATGCTTCCGTTTTAAATTGACTGAGTAACAATTTAAAACTTAAACAATAATACAAAAATGAGCATTTTCGTAAATATAAATTTATAGCTTACAAATGTTATGTTTTAGATTTTTTCAAATAGATATTTAAAATATTTTATGAATAAAGGAGATTTAACGGAACAGAAATATTTTTAAATAAAACTGCGCCTTTTTGTTGTGTAGAAAATGTTTTAATTCAAAAAGTAATATGTCATCATATAAGTGAAAAAAGTTATACATGCCTTCGTCGACCGAATTTATTCTTCTAAGAAATCTAGTCTTTGTTATAAATAAATACAATAGATGTCACTAATCACTAAAGCTTCAGTGCCGTTACAAAATTCGTGTTTCGAGAATCACTAGAAAGATGATAGACGGTACTATAAAAATTATGTTACAATGATGTTGAGATATATCGTCCACGTTTTCAATTTTACGCGCGACGAATTTGCTTGCGATAATTTGACCGCGGGGTGTCCCAAATTACATTTTCTCTAATCATAAATTAATGGGTCCGTGATGGTGTTGTTACATAGTTGGTACCGGTTTCGCAGCTCGCGGGCTCGAATCCCGGTACGGACAGTTGTTTACAATTATTTTTATTCGATTTATGAATTATCTTGAAAAGATATGGATGTCTCAATTTCTTTTCAGATATCTGATACTAAAACGGCGTAAATTGAAAGCAATTAAATAACCAATACAATAATAGAAGTTGTACAACTGAGTAACAACCAGTTCTCGATGATTAACAACATATTTTGATTAGGAGCGGACATGGTTAAAAAATCGTTTATAACATGGCTGTGGTGTCGTATTTTGTTTACCCGATTCTACAGCCCTGGTTTATATCCCTACAATTATTTTGATAATGGACGATATGGATTATGTAACCCTAAGCGTTACCGATTGTTAAAAATAATTATCTATCAACTACGTTACACAAGCCATAATCATGATTATCCAGTCCATTTAGTGAATGGGGATTATGGATTACGGTAAATGGAAAACAATAAAGGTATTCATGTTAAACTGGAGATCTGGTTTTGCGGAATTTCCCTTAATCCGGACGCCGTTGTGTATGTCTTCAAGCATCAGTCTTTGTTTGACACGCTCTTCCTAAGATGCATTTTTTTTTTGTAAACAATGTTTTTTTATAATTAAACTAGCTGCTACATAAGTGAGCACAGTCTACCATAGACACAGCATGTCAACGGTTCTTTATGTTTATCGTTGTGAATTTTATACTATTTTTTTCTTATTACTAATGAACTGTTTCTGTTGGAACATGCGAAATCATTTAAAGTAAATTTGGTCAGCTAATTTCCTATAAATTAAAGAATCCTGTCAATGAATATATATCAACAGATAACCGCATTTTTTTCTGATATCTGATATATATGTAATTAATTTCAAATGATTTTGTCATAGCAAAGTTTAATATTATTAAAAAATAATACTGTATTATAATCGATTATTTTTGTAAGCGGTTTTTCCTGTCATAATCATTGCATTGAATCAATAAGTGGCGCGGGGTTATCAATGATGGGAAAGAACTCGCTGAGAAAAATAAAAAAGGAGTGTCAAATATCAGGTTACATATAAACGCATAACGCGGAGTACCATCAACTATTTAAATATATTATACATATTTTGAATCTGATGCTCTCACGGTTTTATATACAGTGTTAAAACATATATAAAAATGTTTCATTATCATGTCGTTAATGTCCAATTATACAATTAAAAATAATAGAAAAAACTTACCTTAGCGTAGTCTATGGGTGACGCATTCACGGGACAAGTAAAAAGTCCTTCACTGCAAAATAAACAAAGATAATTAGAATAGTTACTGATAAGATTACTTAAATGAACGAGTAATTAAATACAATTAACCATTGTATAATATATCATATATACAACGTAATAACTACCACATTAAATTGTATATATTTAATTGTTCCAACATAACTCTCGTTGATTCGAGAAAAAATATTAACATAACGTAAATATGACATAATGAAGTCTTGTTAATGATATGGTAGTGTTAGCAAAAGAAAACAAATCAATTGCGGTTTATTTTTAATTCGATTCTCCGAGAGCCATTTGTTGTCAAACTCTGTCAAATTTTACGACTAGACTACCTCTTTGCTTGCAAATAAACGAACGTTGATTTGTTCGCTTATGTATATATAATTTTCACTTTAGCAATAATATGAGTGATATGTCACTTATATTATTGCATAATTTTGTTATTAAAAAACATATTCAAATATTCACATTCCGTCAGCGGTGGGCTGGTAATATATTAACAAGGGGCTCGGTAAATCTCAGCCATAATGTCTTCATACCATAGATCAGTGCTCCGCAACCTTTTATCTTCCACGGCACACCAACTTGTTCTTCAAAATTTCGCGGCACACCACAAGTAAAAATATGCATAATATACAGAAATTACTTAAGTTTGTGTTTATATATGATACATACCACAAAATAACCATATGGGTATTTTATTACCATGTCCACTACCAATGTAAGGCACATGTACTCCTAATGGAGATCACATTAAAAGAAAAGTTTCAGATTATTCAGATTTATTTACAAAAAAAAGAATCAGTCAAAAGGCTGCACCAAATTAGAAAAAAGTCCGTAAGTTTCCCACTTCAGTTGAATTTTCAGGATCGGCTATTAACATTTAGCGGTTAAAGTTATACTAACAAATATTTTGTAGTATCGACCAAACTATTTGTTTTTTTTCGTTTATTAGAGATTCGCACTGCGGCACACCAGTGTGCCGCGGCACACCGGTTGCGGAGCACTGCCATAGATGACGCATATGACGTGGCTCACTGGCTTTTTTGCGGCCCGTTAGTTGACTTTGTTTGATTCATCAATTAAAAAAATGGAGGAGTAACAAAGTCTTCTGTTTTCTATTACAATTTATAAGAAACTGCAGTTAGGTGCTGATTTGATCTTAAATGAATTATTTTCTTAACTTAACAAGGGGCTCGCCGGCCACGCAGAATTTTAACAAGGGGCTCGAGCGAGCCCCCCGAGCCCCCTTCCAGCCTATCCCTGCATTCCGTAAGATATGTATATCCATCGACAGACATTTAGTGTTACATACATACTTCATTTTATTTTATGCCAGCCGTTTTTTCAAACTCGTCATAGACAAGATTTTTTGACAATTCGTTGAATTGCATGTTTTTCAGAACTCGCACGTAAAATTGTTTGCAATAATATTTTTTTAATAATAACTGCAATCAAATTAAAAATTGCATGCAAACTGATTGTTCTGATATTATTGACTGCATGCATTCCACATTCTAACAAAATATACGACTTGTTTTCAATTTGTAATACATGAAAAAGAATGTTGATTTCATTTTTTAGCGATTGTAATTGTAAATTTCTTATTATTTTTCAAATTATTCGTGATGGAATGATGAGCGCATTTTTAAGATAACAAAATGAAATGCAATAAGAAAGTTATATATGATTAATAAAAATAAAAATAATCATAGAAAACATGATCATCATTAATTATTAAATAATTATAACTATAAATTCATGTATAATACAAAATATAATCCAATATCTACAGTTATTAATTTGAAACAAATTTTCCTTTTTATATTTTGGAGTATTTTTTTCGTAATATATTTGTTATGCTGGTTCGCCTTTCATTGAAAAAATTATATACAGTATGTACCTGTTTAAAAATTAATGCCATTAATGTAACAGCATTCAATAAAACTAAAAGATCATGTATTGTTTTATCATAAGCGACTTATTATAAATTTTAAATTCTTGCAAATTCAATGATTGTAGTTATTGCTTTGTGGGGTTGATTATGCACAGAAAATTGATTGTTTCACGTAGAATATGTGTACAAGCGTATTGTTAAATATTTTCTATTCCAAATAATGTCAAGTTCAAATAGTTTTATTGAATAGAATGTTAAATTGACAATCAATAGCGATGTTGAATAACGATTCAAAACCTTCCGTGTTGCCAGATAGTATGCTGGCAGCAATCACTAGAAGCTGTCGCAATAATAGACAATTAAACAGCAAGGTGGTTAGGAGCTGGTCACATAACATCATTGTGCGTAGGCTTTCCTGATCTATTACAAAGGTGAACGTACGGCAAAGTTACAAGCAGCAAAAGAGTTGAAAGTGTCAAACCGCCAACATGTGCAAAGTCTACGAACCAATAGTAGATACAATAAAATCAAATACGAAATTGGAAAGCAAATCTATAAGGTCATTACGATCAAATTAACAAAATTAGGAGTGCGAAATGCAAAAAAAAATGCTTTCGATAATTTTATCATAATTTTTCGAATTGAATATTATTTAACTATGTATAATCAGGAGTGGGATAGAAGGGGGTTGGAGGAGCTTGTCAAAATTGACTTAGGCCGTCGAGCACCTTTTTAAAACATGACAAAAAAAATATATTCTCAGATCTATGCATTATATTTAAATTTTAAAACGCATTGGGTCACATTTGGTGTTTTTAGCATAATACATCATATTATTTACGGCGCATTTAGTATAACGTTTAGAACATGAAATTGAAGCAAACATAATAACTTATTTATGCGTCAATCTTGAAGCTTGAAGCCATCTAATGCAGGTAAATATATTTTTCAACTATTGCTGTTTATCATATTACGTTAAATTGCGTATTTTTACATAATTTAAGCATACGTACATACATAACAGCATTCGATAGCTAATTCATATTGCGTATAGTTGTATAAGAATAACAAAAAAACGACCCCTTCTTCGGAACACTGTGAATAGCTTTGAAATTAAGTAAGCCTCTTGTTAACTTATTGACAACTCATCGCTCCTCTTAATAAGTGCCAAGGTCCTAATAAATTTTGGAATAACCCCACATGAGATATTTTATTTTTTAATGGTTTAATTGCTACATCGTTCGGTTTGTTTTAATAGAATTACAATTCAATCATAGTGATTTGACTTATTAAGTATACTAAGGTGTGGGCTGGAAGGGGTTCGGGGGGGGGGGCTCGCGCGACCCCTCTAATACATTTTGGCGTGGCCGGAGAGCCCTTTGTTAAGATAAGAAAGTCATTTGTCTCAAATAAAATCAGCACCTAACTGCAATTTCTGTAGATGATTAAATTGTATTATTTAACAAGACTTGGTTGCTCTTTTATTTATTTTAAAAAATACATTAACTTCGGTTGCATAATAAAAAAGACCCTAGCTGACCGCACGTGGCTCGCGGGCCATGGTTTATGCATCATCTATATTCCATGACTTAAATGCATTACGGATGAGATTTACCGAGCTCCTTGTTAAGATATTGACAGCCCACCGCTGAGTATACTAATATATTTTACTTTAAGTCGATAGTTTTCGCTATTAAAAAAACCCGAATATATATATATAAAAATGCTGAAATTTTTCAAGTGATTTGAATATCAAAACATTTGCATAAAGCTAATAACTGTTGTCCCATTTTTAATTTAGCACTTTTTGCGGGTTTGAAATAATAAAATGATACTTAAGTTTTTTACGGCTTCGTTTACAGTCTTCATGAAACGTAAATGATTTTTACTACCTTTCTAAAAAAAAAAAAAATGCGATATTTTGTTTTGAAAAAATGTAAAAAGTTTAAAAAATATCGAAATATAAACACATTTGTCGCTTAATAATATTTTTTTAAATAATGTGATTGATCCACCGGAGAATTAGATCAATTAGAGAACGTATGTTTTATTTCCAATTCGCATGAGATTTAAGCCCTCTTCTCTATTTTAGCCGCTAATGTCTGGGGTGAAGATTGACCGCGTTATGAATATTCTCCAAATCACCCGGTCTCCCGCCCTCCATACTATCTTGGAATACTATACGACAAGGGTTTTTAACCCAGTGCCTGCGGGTGTATGTACGCCCGCAGAGCCATTTTTGTGCACCCCGTCCAAATATCATTTTTTTATATATTTAGCACTAAGTAAATGTGAATTGTTATTTTTTTGTAAATGTAAATAAATGCATAATGTTCCAATTTATAATAAATAATTTAGTAATTATATAAAGAATGAATAGTCGCCTGATGTAGCCCAGTTGGTTAGAGCTTGCTCTACCGATCGCGCAGGTCTGGATTCGATTCCCGGTCAGATAACAGTGAATTTGAGATTTATTCAATTCAAAATTGTGATCGAAGACTGTGTGTTTTGTGATGTAAATCCACATTATTTCCTCTCCTCCCATCCTTCTGATCCTTTAATAACTGGGTGTAGCGATAGCGATTAGTCAACCACTAATCCTGTTCTAGCCTTATCCTTCTTTCCCTACTACTCACTTTGAAAAAGTGAGGTTGAGCGACTGAGTAACAGACAGTTCTCGTAGAAAAAAAACTTCTGTTGAGATACCTCCATTAGGAGGCCATATGCTCCACATTGGGAACGGACATGGATACAAAAATGAATGAAACACATGTAAAACTGTCAAGGGAACAATAATAAAATTAGTAGATAAATTTATACTACTTTTTAGTACTATATTTTTAAATCCGGCCTGCGCCCGTCACTCTTCTTCTAAATCTCAAGTGCGCCCGTCACCGCAATAAGGCTAAGAACCCTTGCTATACGATATTTCACTTTGGCCCAAATAAAGCCATAGTGTAGTTTACCTCCCTTATGCAAAATTATTAAAGGAGCATCGTTTCACGTGAACGAACCAAAATCCATCTAACGAACAATAAGTACCATAATTTAAAAGAAATATTCACTATAACAATATATTTTTAGTCAATTACACAGATATTTTGCTTCTTAAAAAACATCTTTTAAAATCAACACCGAAATTACTTGCAAAGGTTGTATGATCATTTTTTCTTATTTTACGCGTTAGTATAGTGCTTATAACATTTTTTTGTTCATTTTTTTACTGCAAAGAGTCTTATGTCGTTCAATTGATGTATACATATTTGAAATGAAAGTCATTTTTTACTTAGTAATGGTACATTGGTATATTATTTTTATTTTTCTATCCTTAATCACTCTCATAAAGAAAATAAGGCAAGAGTGTATGACGTTATTTTATTTTAAAAAGTATCTTTTTATACAGAATCGATGGTATAAGTCTGTTGACGAGATGAAATGGTTTTAATGAAACTCTCTATAACCTATATTATCATTAAGGTTATTTTTTATTGTAATGTTCTCTTATTTTCATCAATAGTTGATGATAATACGATGATTTGAAGACAGCGTGTCATTTAAAAGGTATTTCAATAAATTAAAATAAATATTCAATCTAATCTGAGACATTTCAAATATACATTCAAACTTGACATTTTTACAAAAAAATTAACGACACAAAAACTGTAGGAAATTTATCTCACAATATTTATCTATGATGTCATTTTCGTGAATTAATTTGCAGACATGTACATACATAAAAATGTTGCCTTTTCCTCTTCGTTTGTTTTGAAAATAAAATATCATATTTTTATTTAAAAAAGATGATCCTTGGCCGTGAAACCGAACGACGTCATGTTGCTTAAAATTTATTTAAGATATAACATTTTAATTGATTTTTGCATTTTTAATTGAAAAGGAATTTTCAAAAAAGCTTAATCCATCGAAAATATTATTTTATATATCGTCGGCTTAACTTGCAAATTGCATATTATAAAATAGTAAATTTAATATTATTAGTACTACATTAATATTTTAATCAATTTTGTATTTCGTTCGCCTCTTTAATATTTTTCTCAAGTGGAAAAACATTTTTTACAACGTACTAATTTAACGATAATATGAATCAAAGTTCAGTTTGTTATATTACACAAAATCATTTATTACTGTAATCGTGCGGATCAGGTTAATTCTTACATATTTGTTTTTTTTATAATGTCCATGTCTTTGTCTATATTGACTTATAATAACATCACGATTTATTAATGGCGAAAATTATAATCCAGTTTAATTTCATATTTCGATGTTTTAAAAACAATGTTACAGGTAGGTTGTTACTTATTATACTGTCCCTTACTTTTATATATAGAACCAATTATTCCTTTGTGGAATAGCATAATAAATTATTCCTATCATTATGTTTAAAAATGTAACAAAACTTTTTTGGACTTATTCTACATTCTCAATAAAGTTCAGGATTGGTTTTGCTCGTCCGCAAGCGTTATCAACTGAATAAAAAAAGTTGTTATGTAACGCGTTTCTTTACTACTGGCTAAAATCGATAATAATATAAATTAGTAATTTATTTTTTCTTTATAATTATTATAAATTGCGACGAAACGAAATTAAAATAGATTTTTGCAAATAAATATAAATATTCTAACTAAGTTTTTTAAGTAACATAAATATCATTTTTAAATTTTTTATGCTTCCATATATTAAAAATAACGAAAAGATTGTTCTAGGAAGGCTTCGTTCTTCGACTTTTGGCCATCATTAGACGCTTCAATACCACTTCAGGTTTCATTGTCAATTAATGTAATTATTAATAAAAGATTAGGAAATAATATGTTTTCAAAACGTCAGGTGATAGCCACTAATTATACTCAATGTCTTCGCAAAACAATGTTTGTCATTATTGTAGTGGCTACACTTAACTTTTCAAACAGCTGTCTATTAAGAATCAAACCTGTCAAAATGATATAATTAATGTAAATAGATAATCAAATGATTGACACTACCTGTTTACTTTGAAGAGAAGTCCAACTGGCATCATTTTTTTCATGAACACGAAGAACTTTTAATGTATTATAACTTTAATTGTTTACTATTAATATTTACGACTAAACACAGTATAAAATAAACAATTACTCGATAAAAAGTGAAATAAAATATTATTATTCGTAATAAACGCAAAAACAATAGTTGTTAATATTCACACAGTTTGTAATATTGTCTTTGTTTTGAATGATTTATTTAAAATTACACAAAAAACAATACACGGATTAGGTAGATTAAAAATAATTAATTCAGTTTACACGTCTGACACAATGTGCACACAACAGCTTTAAAATATAATAAAAAAAATATGATTTAGTCTATGATTGTTTTTCAAATTTCGAACACAATTGATTATTTGCAAACAGTTGAAGCTAATTAAACGTCGGGTGTTTAGTTAGTACCGGTCACAGACGCAGTGGAAGCCCATCTGACAAGCGAAATCACCTGTAACCGAGTCCGCCGGTCGCAGCGGATATGAGCGGTCGTCAGTCTTCAGCGGGTATTATTTTATTGTACCTCGCGGAGGAAATACACTGCGACAACTCGGCGAGAGAGTACGATAATTACCCAGCCTATTCATCATTAAGTGTATTGCTTTGTGATGCAACGGTAATGGACTGAGAAAAAAACACGGCACGATTCGACGTGGCATTAATTGTTTCGCAATTATTTGCATGCTGTATAAGATATCTGCATAAAAAATGCATTATATCGTATATTACTTGCTGACTCACTCTGCCTGTATAATCACAAGATATTTTAACAGATAAAAATCTAAGACAAAATATGAATACTATAATTATTGAATAAAATTATAAAAGAATTTCGCTACATTCATTACGTTATTACTATATTTTAAGTATTCAACTAAGTAAAAGTCTTTTTCGCAAATCATTGACCTTTCAAGATGACATTTTTTTATCAATTAAACAATAATTTTATAAAATATTTATTCATAATTCCAAAAATAATGAGATGCGTATTGCATAAAAGATTGTTTTAAATTCTATTAAGGATATGCATTCTTCCAAAGTGAATTGTATAAGAGATTATATTATTCTAATGGTGGAAAAAATCCAACAACCTCGATAATGCGATATTAAGCACGAAGAGTTTAGTGATTGAATTTCCATTTAATTTATAGAGTTCCATTATGATACGGTGATAAATAATGAAAATATGTTAGTCTTAATTGTATTAAAAATATTGTACAAATACAATACTATTTTGGTTTACTCGCTCCTCAGAACTATGTTATAGTTCCAGGAATTTTACATTGAATGCAATATTTTTCAATGTAAGTTAAGATGCTGGAATATATGAAAACATGTATTTTATATATTCTTAGCCAGTTTACATAGCTAACTAATGTAGGCTTAAAGACAGTTCTGAAGATGAAATAGCTTTCAACTATATTTAAAGTAATATTAGTAGAACTAAAATACTTTATTATATTTTTTCGCCATATCTGATGAGTTTTTTCTTATCCAGTTCTTAACTGACTGTTAAAATTTACTTGAGTGCAAACTCTAAAAAAAAATACCAGAAGGTTTGCGTGCGTAATCTATCTTATACTTTCTCTTGTGATATTACCTGATTTATCGATTTAATTGCAGACATTGTAGTCAACCACCTACAACATGATGAAAAGATGGTAAAAACTTCCTGGAATAGATTGACTTAGAATCACTTCAACAATTCTTATGAAGTCTTTGGGCTGAGACGTACAGATTTTATTTGATTTGTCAGCTTCAAGAGTTGTTGCAAGGTTAAGTCTTTTCCTAGTCTTTCCATGAAGAAAGACTGATGGAGACAAAAGGTCTACTGGGCTTTGGGGCAGGGATGGGCTGGAGGGGGCTCGGGGGGGCTCGCGCGAGCCCCTTGTTAAGATAACAAAATCATTCGTCTTAGATCAAATCATCACATAACTGCAATTTCTGTAGATGGATACATTTGAAAATTAATTGTCGTTTCATTTTTTCATTCAGCGTTGTGGGCGTCCGTGAGCCCCAGTACGAAAAAACATTTTTTCAATCGATTTATCTATTTTCTGTTCGAAGGAATGGGTGTTTGTGATGTCTTATGATTGCCTCCCACTCTTCCGATTCTTCAATTCAACTAGGCGTTACTATTAGTTAATTACTAGTCCTGTCTTATGCGTATCATTTTATCATTACTACTCTCTTTGGAAAAGAAAGGTAGAGCGACGAAGTAACAAGCAGTTCTCGTAGAAAAATAACTTTCGTTAAGATACCTTCATTAGGAGGCCATATACTCGATATAGGGAGCGGACATGGATAAAAAATGGATAACATTTACCGAGCCCCTTGTTAAGATATTGGCAGCCCACCGCTGCTTTGGGGCCTTTATATTATTAAGATATCGTTGGAAAACTGGCAGAAGACGTTAAGTCGAAAACCTACTGTTTTTAATTATGAATGCAGATAAATAGATTTTAACACGCTGTACCTTCTGAAAAAAGAAATTCAGCCATATTCTGTGTATTTTTACATAATTTACATCAATTTAATTGTGTTAAAAACTTTTTTTTGCAACAAAAAAAACTACAAATATCTTAACGCTTTTGATTTTGTGCATCAAATTCGTTAACCATTATCGAATTTAATGAAACGGTTGGAACTATAAGTAATAATAATAGTGTGTAAAAAGAAATTATACGATTATCTCAAAACGAAGTTTTTTGACTTCTGTCAGTAAACTGACGATATATCGTGTTAGTGTGCCAAAGTCAGAAACCTTTCTGACACTTTTATTTCCTACCCCTTAAAGAAGACGTAGCTTTTCTCAAAGATGTTGGAATTTTATATTCTTTACGCTTATTTTTTTTATATATGTGCTCAAAGTGCGCCAACGTGTTTTCACTGTTTCTATTTCAACAAATTCAAAAATTTTCATCCATTAACTGACGTGGGAGTAAGTACATTATTCTGAAGGAATTTATAGCATTATCAAGATATTTTATAAAAATTCTAACGTGTTTTATACGTGCCAGCCAAATGCGGAAGATTTATCTGCATTGTTAATAGACATTACTAAACGATCAAGGCATAGATAATACTTATTAAAAAAGCGAGGATTTTCTTGACATGCAAGTTTCCACGTATGGTATTATTAAACATAAATAACAGTTAACACCGGCTCCTGGCTATATTTACGATAATATTAAAAATCTGTTTTGGAAAATATTCGTCGGCTGTTACTATTTTTGCTTTGCTAACTAAATTAAATTATCAAATCCGTGATCGCCCAATTTGTGTTTTTTTTTTCTACGCCGCAGGGTTTGCTTACCCAGCTGAGTGGTTGCATCTGTATGCAAAATTAATATTTTTTTCAATAAATATATTTTTATTAGATACAGTGATTTACTTTCACTTTTTTATTCAATCCAGAAACACGGGTAAATACATGCTGATAAAATACACTATAAATGTAAAGAGTAGAGCTAATTTCCCGTCGAAAACTTCAATATTAAAAGCTTGTAAATCAATGAACTTTTCTTTAAATCACATGAATAGTTTTCACTAAAAATTGTATATTAACTTACGACAGATTAATTATACCGCTTGAAAGATTAAATTTGAGCGAAAATGTAATCTATTCTAGGTAAATTAATTTTTCAGCTATTGTATTACGATTCATTGCATATTGTTACATAGCATAACTATATATAGTAAAATTCGATAGCTTTTTTATATTTATTGCGTATAATTGTATAAGAGTAATAAAAAAATTACCCCTTCCCCGGATCACCTCAAATAGTTTTGAGATTAAGCGAGCCTCTTGCGAATGTATTTGCAGCCCACCGCTGTCTGTAATTACCGTAGGCTTTAAAGTTGTACACAAAAGTGTGTTTAAATACACAGTTGATAAATTGGTTAACGTCTATTGATTTCGATTAAAACTCGCTTTTCGCAAGATGACGAATGTCAATATTTAACATAGTATATTATATTATATCCATTTAATAACAAAACAATTTTTGATTAAATTTTGTCACAGTTTCTTATAATCTGCAATTATTCAATTTACGATTAGCAATATTGCAAAATATTTTATATAATTTGATAATTCATTGGTAAAACTTCTTTATAAGTATTAAATGGAAACATACAATCCGCATTATCAAATACACATCAGTATTATTTGACAATCCTCGAGGAATTTAATATTAATGATTACATGCATTCGAGGAAAATTTCGCCGAAGTGCGAAGTTTAAAATACCAAGCGCATAGTTGCACTTCCCGTAAACATGCCACGGATTGTGACATTTATCTACGACGAAACGAATAATGGCCGAGAAAGTTGAGCGAGCCAATCTGCAGAATGCAATAACCAGTCGGAGCATAAGCGATAGCTTTTATTGTTGAAGCGCTTATGCATTTTATTCGAAAATGCAGCTCACAAAACGCAGCCATTTTCAAATGTCACATTACAGAAAGATTTTATCACATATTTGCGCTACATATCGACGAATAAGTCTTGCAAAATACGTCGCTGTATTTGAGAAAAACTTTTTAGTGAGAAATGATTGAAATTGGACATATAACGTAATAGAATTTTGAGTAGATTTGTAATTAACATCAACATCCAAAGTGAAATTATCTTACCTGAAATTTCTAGCATTTTTTATGTATAAATAGGAGATATCTTCAAAATTCTAACGTGCTCGATGTTGCGAATTAGACATACCTAATTAAATTACAAAATTAACAGACATCACTGCCGCACGAGTTTAAATACGTATCTTACTTTGACTTGTCAAACTGTAAGCACAGTTTCCGATTATACAATTTATTTATTAATTACGAAGTAAAAACATTTCTTATAAAATTCCAAACCAGTTTCACGTGAAAGAAAAAATATCTACCAGGCTTTGAATATAGTTATTTTAAAAGCATCCTGCGGTGTAAAATGTTGTAAGCGTACTTCCTCATTAATTCGATGGTCTGCCAACCACGTCTCACCTTCCGGTGGTTGCCCAAGCTACCTATCCCTTTGCATTGTTTGAAAATTAATATAATCGCCAAGCGATATTTTGAATGGCAATATTTAAAAAAAAGACGTGCAACAAGAAGTCTAGTTAATTTAAAATTGTCATCGTTTTCACGTATTTTTTTGCTGTATTTAGTTTTTATTAAAAATGATTTTTATTGTTTTTTTACATTTCTTATTGTACTTGGTTAATTAGGTGAAACGACATTAAAATATACATTTAAAACACGTTAATTAAATTAGTAAATACACAATATTCCTTTGTACTTCATTCCACTTTATTTAATATGTCAGGACCGGTTTCGCTCATTACGAGCATCGTCAACTGATAAGAAATATAATTTAACAATGCTATTTATACAAAAATGAACAAACTAGACAAACAGGAAATCCTAGAAATCAATAGATTCAAATTTTTACCTGATTCAGATCTTTTGAACGATCAAATAATATTTGCTAGTTCCCCATTACTTGATCCATTGCATTAGCCCTTGTTAACTATTCTTTTATATAATTTAATATATATATATATATATGTATGTATATATATATATATATTTCTTTGTTAGAATTGATATGGTCTTTGAAAAATTTCATTACATTCACACATTACATACAAAAAATACTAAATACTTATATATTACATTTATAACAGCATTAAATCATACCAACTATGTATATAAAAAACACATCATACGGGATTATAGAATAATTTTAATAAGTCGTATCAGGGCATTTATAAATCTATCAATGCTTCTACTTATGATAAATGCTGCTTGCATATGCATTCAGTGATGTAACTGTCGATCTAAGTCCATCGCCGACAAATTGTGTTTGACAGGGAAGAAGTCGACAATCTCTCTCCAGCCACAATTCTAAAGGAGGCAATCCGAGGGCAAGATAGATAAGTTTACTCTAAGCGCGGGATACGCTGCAAAGAGTCGACAAATATAGCTCGTCGAATGGCCAACAAACTATTTGAATAAGGTTTGTAATTAAATAAAGTCGTGACATAGAGTTGTATAAAATGACAGATCATAAAAATAATTGAAAAAAAACGCATGGTATTAAAGATTGCTTTCTTTTGCAAAATAAAATAATTCGAATATTACTGATACTACATAAGTTTATAGGAAATATTGAAGACGGTCTTGGCAATTTAAAAAAAAAAAATTAACCATGTCCGCTTCCAATGTGGAGCATATGGACTTCTAATGGAGTTTATCTCAACAGAAGTGTTTCTACGAGAACTGCTTGTTACTCAGTTGCTCAACCTCCCTTTTTCCAAAGAGAGTAGGGAATAGAAGGAAAGGGCTAGGACAGGACTAGTGGTTAGCTAATCGCTCTCGATACGCCCCGTTCATAAGATAGAATGGGTGGGAAGGGGGAATTCAAGACATCTCATACATCCATGCCTTTGAACAGAAATTCATAAATCAATTGAAAAATCAAGTTATAAAACTGCCCATACTGGGATTTAAAAACTAAAAAATAAAAAGTGATTCATTAATGAGAACATATTTTGATAGAGAGATAATATTCTTTGAGACGAAATTGTTTTGAGGCAAAGGATGTAAATAATACTGCGTAATTTCTTTAATTAAGAAACGTTTACTACATTCCTGTTGAACCATGATTGATAGGAAAGGGGAAATTCTTATTAATGCAAACATATTTAAAAATAAAACAGGTTTAAATGGTTGTGTAATTAGGTGAGACACGCGTTTCGCCTCCCTGAGAAGAGACTTTAAATAATAATCGATTTTTTTTACGAAGCATTGAATTTTTGAAACAGTTAGCAGAATCTATTGAATACGAGGCGTCTAGTTACAAAAAAGATACATACACACCAGGGGTGGGCTCGAGGGGGCTCGTGCGAGCCCCTTGTTAAATTTCAGCGCGGCCGGCGAACCCCTTGTTAAGATAAGAAAATCAATCGTCTTAGATCAAATCAACACATAACTACAATTCTGTAGATAGCATAGGTGTTTGTGATGTCCAAAAATTCCCTCCCACTCTTCCGATCCTTCAATTCAACTGTGCGTTACGTAAACGATAAGTTTATCACTAGTCCTGTCTTAGCCTTATCGTTATATCCTTACTACCCTCTTTGGAACAGAGAGGTTGAGCAACTAAGCAACAAACAACTCTCGTAGTAAAAAAAACTTTTGTTGAGATACCTTCATTAGGAGGCCATATGTTTGATGCTGGAAGCGGACATGGATAAGATTTACCGAGCCCCTTGTTAAGATATTGGCAACCCACCGCTGATACACACTCTATCAAAATCAAGAAAAAAAATGTACGTATTCTACGCGCAATTTTATACAATGTGAAAAAAAAAATATTTTCCAAAGCTAAATATATATACTTGAAAAAATATTTCAAATCCTAATTAGCGATATATTCATGTATCGGAATATTTAGCTTTTTGTGACTAGTGTCTAGTATAATCAATAAAATAAAGCGTAAATCATATTTAACTCTGCCAATGCACCTTATAGGCTGCGTAGACTATAATATTTCTAACTTGAGTCCGCAACTGTCAGCTTACAAACTCACTACCTATCATTATATTGCAACGATTGGATAGGTCAGTTACGCCCGAGTTGGTCCATGGAGTATAATAATATAACGTTACACCGTAGAAATTGGATCAACTTTTGTCGCAACTTATTTAATTTCTAAAAAATATGTTTACATTGAAAATAAAATACGTTACTATGTACCTACATAGAAGAGTGGTATTAATGTCATAATTAAGCTATTGCGAAGTGAAGTGAGCCAGATATCAAAATGATAAAACTTTTCTATTTCAATTTTAAATACAATCACATCTTTAGTTACGTGTTTTGTGGATAAAATATTTGTATTTTAGGAATAAAACCCTTCTTTACTGCGTATTTACTAAGCCTGCTTCACTATTACGATACTTTACTACATGTATAGTATTATAACGCATCCAAATCATTTTTTCATAAAATAACTCTTTTCAGGGGCTCATAATATCTGTTAATAGTTACTGAATCAATGATACACGTATTGGAATGTTTGTGACAGTCCAAACATTCAATCCTCAAACTGCGAATTAAGATAACACTAAGGCTGTATTTATTTTATATCACTTTTCTTTAAAGTCTGGACAGAGAAAACAGTTTGTCAAGATATGTATCAACTTAGAAATAACGCCTCTGAGTCGTCTCCTTCTATGTACATATTAAAATAAAAATTGCATTATATTTCGATATCTTTTTTAGTTTTTTTTGACTTCTCCTCTTTTTGAAAGGGCTTGAATGTGGTTAGTAGAACAGTGTACATTATCAAACCGTTTACTTAGCATAGTAATTGATTATATCCCACCTTTTTACACAGACAAACGTTACTTAGAAGGTGACGAAAGCTTTTTAATCAATTTACATATTCAAATGTATGGATTCCTATAAAGTTTTGTTTCTTCACAGTCTTCTCTTTATTTGGTCTTGAAAATTAAAAACCGAACAATTAATTATCTTATTACTGATATGATTGCAATTGCAGTCAATTGACACCGCAATAATTTTTAAGCACTAAAAATAAACTAGCGACAATTTTTTACGAACTGTTGTCAGCTGGCTTAGAGCTCCTGTTTGCGGTCGGACATATGCGCATCCATCTCACATGCAATATTAAATGCACTCAGACTCGACCTCTGTAAAATGACTCGCACTTGTAATATATCGGACGTCAGCCCCAAGTAGCATGCACTTGCTACTCGGCGACTGCGAGTTAACTGAAAATAGTCGTACTTTACGAGCGGATACCACTAGTATCATTCATAAAATGATTTGATTATATCGACTGTGGAAAGGAAAAAGGCCGTAACCCACACATAGCAAATTTTACAGGAGGCACAAAAAACGTGTTATGATGATTTTGGGCCATATGCAAATTATAAAATATACACAACCTTGAAGTGCACGGAGGCTTCTAAACTGGTTTTTTATTGACATTCTCTAATATTAATTAAAGAAATTGTCTCGGAAAACCTTTTCTTCAGTCTTTTTTTGTAGATTCAATTTTCACAGGCTCATCTTTTTTCAAACATAAAAGCTAAATTTAGATACTAATTCGGCATTTGCCGCTTGCATCCTTGTGATAGAACGTGTATCAAGTTTGATACATTATGATTATCGAAAAAAACCTGTTTTGAAAAAACTGTGGGTTACGTCTTTTTTCCTTTCCACAGTTGATATCAATATTGTCATGAATAAATAAAACGATAAAAGATTATACATATTACGTTCTTTATTACGAGCTGCAAAAGCAATCACCGTATAAATATTCTCCTATAATATAATATTAATATTATAACCTAGCTTGGCAAGGATATTCGTAATTAAATAATGATTCACGGATAAAAGCTTCAAAGGTTGAAGTATTTGTATGTTTTAATGCATTGAATGAATATTAATTTGAAATAGTTTTATTTTTAAATGTTACTTTGTATATCAATTGGCGAAAAAAGTGGAAACGCTTTTTTAAGTAGAGATCGAAAACTGGTGGAAAGAAATAAAAAAACATAAACTTTTGTCAGATCTACTACACATAAATCATTTATTATATATATGGAAGAGAGTTGAAATTCAAACAACATATTGATTTCAAGGATTGTACTGTTGTCATTGTTCTTAATTTGCTTTTATGCCGGGTCTTATGTCTTATGTGTTGGTAGCTTCCATGCCGAACCTTTACGAGTTCAAGTCCCAGTACGGACAGCATTTTTTCACATTAATAAATTCATTCCTTTGTCAAAAGGGTGCAGGATTGGATGCTCTACTCACTACTGGTAACTAGTATAATATGATATAATTTATTACCTCTCGTCAGAAATATGAAAAAAATATATTTGAATAGTCGAATGATTAAAGGTTATTAAAGGACAAACGTGCGCGTTATTATCACAGAAAATGTTAGAAAGTATTTCGATTTTGTTTCACCTGTCAGATCAATTGGAAAATGTGTGGGACGAAAATACACGCGCCATAATTAATTAAAATATTTTACCTTGCGGCAACACACATTTAAAAGATTAAAGCAACGATTTCACTAGGCATTCTGTAATTCAACATTACTTGCATATTTAAGTATTATTTTAATGCTCTGAGAATCTTTTGAATAGCAAAGTGACAGTTTTAAGTGGTATATTACATTCGATTTAAATGATATTTAAATTTTTCACTTCATTAAGCTTATATTAAAATAAAATCAATGGAGATTGGTGTCGCAGTGATTGGAAATATTGTCATGGTAATATGTCTGATTATCATATTATATAAATAATCAATATGTGAATCAAGATGTATTCGATATTGGTGCCTCCATTTTTTTTTGGGCAACCTTAAAACAACAATTTTTTATGGAAACGGGATAATAACTAGTTATCGTAAAATGATGATTGATATTCAAATCTTTAACATGGGAACTTACACGATGATATAAATATTGTTAAAACAGTACAGTTGTCTTAAATCTAATAAAACAAAAATTCGTGTATTAGAATGCAAATATTAGATACATTGGAAATTACAGTTAATATGAATGCATTCAGTTTTAACTTTTAATACAACTCGAGGTAAAGAGACATCAAAGATAGCCTAAGCCAGGGGTGGGGAACCTTTTCTTCTCTAAAGGCCGCATTCATTTTTCTGATTCAACATAAGGCCGCAGTAAACATTGACTAGGGAATCTTTGGCCGGAAACAGGAAGTTATCGTCAGAATATGTCAGGAATTTAAGAATTTAAAAAATTTACAGAATTACAGAATTAGCCAGAAGGTCGCAGGTTCCCCACGCCTGGTCTAAGCACTAGACCTCACATATTGTATTTAAAAAAAAACTTCAATATGTTATTAGTTATTATAGACCTTGTCATCATTTGAGATCAAAATCTTCTTGTTGCAATGCTACAAATTAGAGGAACTCTTCATAAATCATAGGTTACACATTTCTACATAGGGATTCAATTTCTTAGCATACACATTATGCCTACACAAAAATTATAATACTTCGTTATGGACCTTCATAAGAGCCCCTCAAAAAAACGATGCAATAAGCAGTAGATCTGAGTTTAACTGTATGCAATACAAAATCTGAATTCACAATGACAAATTATTTGTATTGCTATTTTATAAACAAATATTTGAAGATAGTTATTTAGGTTTTTACGAGATTTATTATAAATTAATTAATGTTGCAATCTAGCAAAAATTTATATTGTTATTTATGTAGCATACAAGCAACTAATATACCGGTCGCCGGATGTAAAGTGGATGTGATGCTTTTATGAAAAGGGTACTTCTTGGAATCCCGTCAGGTTCACAGGCAGCAGACGGTAAAATATTCAGTGATGGTATATCTTTCATATCCGTTCTTCCTGTGTTAATATTGTTTTACAAAAAAAACAATCTATTAGTAAATAAGGCAGGATACGCTTATATCAGGCAATTTCGATATGCCGCTTTAAAAAGATAGACAATTAAAAACTAAATAATCACTGACTGAATTGTTTTAATTAAATTTATTATGTTTGAATTCCGATCTTTTTAATGTAATTCTCTAGCGTTTGTTTCTTTAGAACTAAATTACAAACCTAAAAAAATCAAATGGTATTCAAAAGATTCTTTGCTTAATGCTCAGTACATTTAATTTTCCTCAGATTTTTTATCTTTATTCATGTTTAATTTGAATACATAAATATAATTTTCGCTTAATTATTTAATTTAAGTTTGACTCCACTTTACTGATTGTATTTATTTTTTATATTGTTATGAATTTTCTGTAAAAGGAAACGACTTGCGTTTAAATGAGAAGTGGATGTCAAAAACAAATTACATCATGTTGTGAATCTATTATATTATAGTATCCACTCAATTTATAAACTACACTTCATGTCAACTTAAAATATGCCAAATTTGGCAAAGAATAACAAAACTGTTGCCTGTCGCTTCGCAAGGGTCTCGTACATCCGGAAGGCCGCATACCGCCTCTGCACGTTTGCAAGGCAACTAACTACATAACTATCGAATTGCTGGATCACAATAACTGATTGCTGCTGAATAAATATAGTTTAGTAAGAATTGTATTTTATATTATTATGAATGTTTGATATCTGATATCAAACAAATTCTGAAAATAATCATCGCAACGCAACTAACGCATCAATAATAAAAAAGTACTGATAAATGGGTATTTTTTTTTTGTTGAGAAAATACGGAATGATATAAATAATGAAATATTTAAAAATATGATGTCTCTGTAATTTTTAAAAATCTCTTCTTGTGATATATAATTAACAATTTAATTTTCAAATCAATTCAGCACTCACCCAGAACGAATCACTATTAACCACCAATGATCGTGGGCGAATGAATTTTTCGTGCCAGAAACTATTTACTATTTGTACATCGCGAATGAATAGTGTTTGTGTTTACGTATTATCTGAGTGGATTTATTTCCACGTTGAGAAAGACACGTGCGAACGTACGTGGGCAGATTTCATTAAATTCGGGAAGTGCCTATCTCTTAACTTTCAATGGGATAATAATGTGCAATATATTCCGTTTATACGTACACGCTGGGCAGCCGGCTCTTAGAAAGTTTGACTGATATGAATTTCATTGCCTTTATTACTACAGCATCAGTAACGTTTCTCCATACAAGCTTATATGACGCCGACATTAAATCACGAATATTTTAACTGTTTTTTTTGTACTGTATTGTTCACACAAAGAAGGTAAGCGATGGATAATTATTGTAATAATTCCCCAACGTCAAATGACTGACGTATTTTATTATTAAATATGTATTTAAATAATTCAAAAAAAGCATTTGTTATATGATCATTTGACACAAAGCATCAATCCCATTAGACGTGTCAAACATAAGCATATTTTCCAGAATAATTAGAATCGGTTTGTTTAATATAGTGAAAGATGTCAGATTAAAATTGATAATATACAAAGCAAATAATGACAAATTAACAAAATCAATCTCTAGAACAAGTCGAGGAGAGAAAATTTCAGAAATACACACGTGTTTAATTAAAAAAATAGCATTTTCAGAACACAAAGAGCAGCTCTCGCCATTGAACTATGTATCTATGCTTTCAGTTTAAATTTGAATAGATCTTAATTAAAAAAGGTAGCTTCGTTAGTAAAAAAGGTGACGTTTAATAACATAAATTAATCTATTAAAAAAACATCATTGAATATAAGTAACAATGAAAAATAAACTTACGCCAACATTTTTGGCTGTTAAAGTTTAGAGCTGTTTTATAATTACTGTTCACCTAATATATTTTATCAAAACACATCCGGTATGCCGATTAATCATACAAGCTTTCCAGAAACTTAGTATGAATATTTATAAGTAAGTTGTAAAAAGCAATATAAAATAGTTATGAGCAAGATAAGCCAGCATAAAGATTAAGTACCGAGTTGTACCGCTCCACCGATCTCGAGCTATGTGGGAAACGGTTGAAAGCCTACCTGGGCAGGCACGAACATGTCGCTGCTTATGAATTTGCATAGGTGAATTAAATCTTTAACTGGTTGACCTGACCGGACTGCGAGCAGGTTGCCAATTTAAAAACAATGGATGCCGCGGCAGCATTTCCGCAATTTAGAGACGTGGACAAAGCTCTGTGACGACACGTAAATAAATGCTGCACTATCGTCAAAAACTGGCCTACACACAACGATTCCATCGTTGATTGATTAATTTTTATTTACATAAAACAGTGCTTTGATTAATTTTAAAGACAGTAAAACCCAGATTCCTACATCGTTTTCGCATTCATTATTTTGCCACAGTTGTCATTATTTTTATATCGTAATATAATATTATTGATCGATAGTCTTGACAGTTTTTCGTATACATGATTTTCTTTAGGACCGTCAAAAATGATGAATCCGAGTAATGCTGTATAAATATTGAGTTTAATTAATTGACAAGGGTTAACATTTGAGAAACAGAAACCCATTAAGTTATATGCTTTTTGTTGGTTCAAAAGACAAACGAAACGAAATGGCATAGAGTTTCCTTTTGTTCAATTAGATTCTTACATCCGATTGAATTTGAGAAACTTGAAACTCTCGAGCAGCGATGGCCAAGACGTCAACCGCGTAGCCATTTCTAGTATCCCGCCTGATTTTTTTACCATTTCAGAAGTTATTATGAAGCATATGAACTCCTAATGGAGTTTATCTCAACATAAATGTTTTAACGACAACTGCTTGTCACTCAAATGATCAGCTTCTCTTTTTTTCCAAAGAGAGTAGGAATATAATGATAAAGTTAGAACATAACTATTGGTTAGCTAATCGATCTCACCACACCCTACTTTCCAGATATTTTGGGTGGAAAGAGGTTAATTCAAGA
The DNA here is from genome assembly GCA_031772345.1 of Himalopsyche anomala. Taxonomy (NCBI): domain Eukaryota; kingdom Metazoa; phylum Arthropoda; class Insecta; order Trichoptera; family Rhyacophilidae; genus Himalopsyche; species Himalopsyche anomala. The sequence continues at coordinate 25,239,836 of CM062826.1, forward strand.
CATCACACCTTGCCTTTCCACCAAGTACAGTGATATATATGTAGAACACTAAATATATATATTAATAAATACATATTTTAGAAAGAGTATATAAAAAAAAATATTGCTTTACAAAAAAGATTTAACTTAAATATATACTAATTACTAACTGTCAACTCTCAGTGGAAAGGCATTAAAATTTAATGAATAATACATTATTTTGATCACCAAGTTTAATATAAAAACTATGCAGAATTATCTATATACAAATTAACAAGTTTAATTTTAGTTTTTATTTTTTATTAATAAATAACATTAACCCAAAACGTTGATGTCATCTAATTGAATATTATGAGTAAGAGCATTAAATTGATTTCAAACAAGTTTTTAATCTTTTTATCGATGATCAAATAGAAAAACTGTTCCGAGTGTTTATGGTTAATCAATTATTGAGGTTATGTAAGATAAAGTGGTGTCAGAGAATTGAGGATTCGAACCACGGCAATCAGCAATCGGCGTGCGGTTACGATCGGGTTGTACACTTACGTACGGTTTCCTACATCCGGAGTTAAAAAACATGTGACTGGCAAATGCTGAACGTGCATTGACAACCTTCCTATACAGGACCCGGTTTATATTCAGAACCGAATTCAGAAAAATAAGCCATATATTATCAATAAAGCCTTCACACTCACAATTATATATGTTACGTTTTGAATGCCATATGCAGCAATGATCTACGTAATAGTTTTTCAAACTTTTTGGGCTAGTGGCCTCTTTTGAGTTTTATCTATAGAGTTCCCGTTTTTTTATATAAGTTTTTCGAGACTCGGGGACACAATAATTTCGTGATTGACGACTGGGAAAAAAATGAGAAATTGAAAGATTCCAAAATAGTTTTGCTAACAACTTGCTGGCCAATTTCAAATACCCAGAATTGCTAAACCAGTTTTTTGTTACTGCACAATTTTAAAATCCTAGAATTTTATGGATTTGCTCGTGGACTCCTGCGTGAATCTGGATCTTCACCATTGCATATTCATTTATTTGATAATACTGTATTCATTTGAAACGTGATTTGACAGACAATATTGCTCCATAAAATTGACCGCTCGCCAATCAGTAGTATTTCATTGGTCACACCGACTTGAAACCTTAGGTTAGGGGTAATCTCTTCTTTAAATGTGAACATAATTTTATCAAAGTTATTTTAGTGCTATTTGTAACAAATTTAATCCGTTCAACATTGATATACACAATGATTTGTATTTATATTTCTCGTGAATTTCTCTTTGCACAATTGTCATCGTATCCATCTTTATTCTGTATGTCCAATTGACATACTATGTTTATTTATCCTGTGTGCATAGATCGTGAAGCCGTTATATCTATACGATGGATAAAAACATCATAGCTGCGGGATCTTGATGTTAGTATGACCCTATATATACGATTCAAAAAAGTTAGCAATCTAAAGATTTTACATTAAAAAAAACGTTGATATAGTGGGTTTCAGATATAAAGTAAATAAACGGCTATAACGAATGCCTAGTCCACCTCTGGTATCAAACAACACGTTGTTATCGCAATCTATAATAGAAATAAAGGATACCAACAGGATGGCGGGCAAGGTTGTTGGAATTTTAATAGCAAAATAACAAGTTCAAACTTCTAATAAACTCTATAAACGTAGCAAATTTTTATACAATTTAAACTTTTTCGTCGATCGTAAATATATACAAACTGGTTTTTTAATACTTGTCTATTTTTATTTCAGTTGGTTGTTTTTTTAATGTGTGAGAATTTTCCAATTTTATTCCATAATAATAAAATTAATTTTGTTATCTGTAATATAAACAACTTTTATAAGTTTACATCCAAAATCGATAAATTGGCTGTAAATTTTTGAATATTTTAAAATGTGAGTGGATTTTTTTTTTTTAAATAATGATAAGAGATACTTTTTACCAAAAAAAACCGCTCCTAATGTAGAGTATATGAAATCCCAATCGAGCTTATCTCAACAAAATTTGTTCTACGATAACTGCTTGTTACTCAATTTCTTGGAGGAGATCATAAATATAGATCGATTGGACTATGAAAGTACTAGTTAATCGGTATTTCTATGCTCTAAATCAGTGCTCAGCAACCGGTGTGCCACAAGGCGATGCTGGATGTGTCGCGGCGCGTTTCGTCAATACTATAAAATATTTCTAAAGACACAGAGAAGGTGAAATAATTATTTTTTGTTTGGAAGAATATGTTATAAGTACATACATAGTATGTATACCCAAATCGATAAAATATTTATTTGTTAGTATAAACTTTTACCACTAAATGTTTGAAACATTTTAATAACCGATGCTGAAAATTCTTTGGTGCAGTCTTTTGACTGATTTTTTGGTAAATAAATCTGAATAATTTGAAACTTTTATTTTCAGATAATCTCCATTAGGAGTACATATGCTCTACATTGATGGTGAACATGGTTATAAAAATATCCATCTTTTGTGGTTTGTATCATATATGAACACAAATTAATGTCATTTCTGTATATTATGCACATTTTTACTTGTGGTGTGCCACTAAATTTTGAAGAACACGTCGGTGTGCCTTTGAAGATAAAAGGTTGCGGAGCACTGCTCTAAATAAGAGTTTGCAAACCTTTCGAATTTTTTGTATTTTAAAAAGGGTACAAACAATATATAAAATACTGATCATAAAACTCTATTTTAAAGTTATGATTAGTTTTTTTTAAATTAAAACAAATTTATTAGTTTAATATTGTTTGCTTCTTGCTTCAAATATCACTACTTTAAAGGAACAGTGGGATATATTGAAAATACTAGTTTGGAAAAAATTAAACTTTAAGGTTTATCAAAAATATATTAACTTACTATGGTTACTATGGTCAAAAACAGGGGATTTTTAATTATTTTAATTATTTTATACAAATGTGAAAACACCTAAATTTATTGTAATATCTGGTCACTTTAAAAATGATTGATTGAGAACCTACTGAGCTCGAAATTGCATGTGACCAATCTAAATGTCAATAGGAATTCAAATAACGATAATTTGTATATTACCACTGTGCCACGATGGTCAGTTAATATTCCACCACCAAATATTTGAATTGTCAATTAACAACCCTTATCTTCCCCGAGGCATTAAGTAAACATCAAAATGTCAACGCAAACATAATATTTATTTCCAACGCAACAATGGTGGGGCATTTTTAAGGCCAAAGTTAATTTGTGAGAAGGAATGCGAAGAATTCGAGCACTGATCCTTCCATTGTAATTCTGAAGAAGTTCCCGCGACCTTATTACGTCAGTAGCGTCTCAGATAAACAATAACTTTTAGTCAAAGCATTTTCTTACAAAAAATGAAGATTCCTAAAGCATTTATTCATTATTCTTGACATTGATTTAAACATCAGTTTCTCTTACCTTTTTTATCAATATCTGAAAAAATCAAATATTACAATATATCTCATAGATTAATTTATTTATTCTAATATTACGTAAGATCTCTACATTAAGTATATATATGAAAATTAGTGATTATTTTTTTGTAATATAGTATCAAAAGTAGAATTGTCCAATATGTGATGTATGAAACGTTCTGCTTTGATACCCTAAGACTCAATTAAAATAGAAAAATATTCTTCTACAAAAAAATGAAAAAGAATTCGTTTCAGTAAGTTGACATATTCAGTTTTAACTGTCTCCTGAATACTTACGGTAAACTGACTTACGCTATGTTAGAATTAAGCCGATGATATTGTGTATATATATATTATATATTGAATTGCAAGATCAACAAGACAAATTATAAATAACGCATCTGTTGAAGTCTATCAAGTTTGTTAATTAGTTTTGAATTAGCATTGTCGATTATGTGTAAAACCAGTTTTCAATGCTAATAAATTGTAATTCAATAAAATAAAAACACACTTCAGAGCACGTCACTGTATCACCACAGCACAAAGAGGTCTTTATCGTCCTCATCATTCCCGCAGACACTGACACCGGATATGATTAGTAAGGACTTCACCACAATTTTTATAGAATATTTATATGTATATGATATTAAAATGTATCTGAAGAAATAGAGATACATATTAAACACGTTAATGTTCGTATTATAAAGACCTTTGCCAGTATGTATATAAGGCTTTAAATAGTATTATCTTAATAATAATAATGATTGCGTTTACACATCAAGAAGAGTATTTAAAATAGGCTATCTAATATTGCCGGGTCTATGTTCGAATAGTCAATTTCGTTGACTTCTGTTACAATACTTAATTAAGAATTTGAGTCCTAGTTCGATGGCATGGTTGTCTGTAATGTCCTAAATTCCCTTACAACAAGCAATGGGCTCTTAATACGTTAGAGGATATAATGCAGTAATGCTCAGCCTTTACCTTCTAGCGGGCCGCATAAAACAAATTATCGTGGGTTCGGGCCGCAAAGAAAAAATGATTTAAAGTACGCTCAATCCTTTTTTATACAGAATATATGTACGTTCCATGTAAAACAGCCTTAAAGTCGTGTAAAAAAGATTAAGTGAATTTAGATAAATGAGTAATAGGTTCCGTCATATTATTTTGGTCGTGTTATTTCGAAAATAAATAAGCCATGCAAAAAAATGATTATGAGTACTTGCTTATTAAAAATCGTTTCATTGTGAAATATTTATGTTTCATTTATATGCAATTCATAAGTTTACTATGTTTTTTTTAATTTGACATAATATTTGTAAGCCTGTTTCTATGAACCAATTTATTCTCCTTCATTGAAGAAAAAGCTTTCTTACATTTATTAAATACATTTTTTTACCTGAAAAAAATATCTTTGAGAAAGAGATTTAAGGGCCGCCACGAAATTCAAAAAAGGCCGCATGTGGCCCGCAGGCCGCAGTTTGTGCATCACTGATATAATGCATTAAAATAAAAGCTTGGATGATTCTTTCTGGTCCTATATTATTTTGGTGGTCTTACGACATTCCGAGGAAAATTTTCGCTTTAGCGAAATTTTGGTGGTCTGAAAAGTTACAATCTATAAACGCAATTAGTGACAACAACACAAACATATTTCAGACAGGCATTCACACATGTGACGTTTATTAGATTGTTATAATTAAAACAAGTGTAAAAATCATTAATTTGGTCCACCATTTTCAAAATTGTGAGCTTAGTCGTCCATCCCGTTCGCTAAGCTGGTGGTCGTTTTCATAGAGTACTGCAATTATAACAGGCTTTTAAACTGTAGCGGGTTGTTAATAGTAGAGAGCTTAAATCGAAGGCTTATAATATTAATTAAGGCTGTCGCTCCGTTTTAATATATAGAGAGCACGAGTAAAGGGTTACCGGGTATTATAACTGACAGTTCACTAACTGTCATAATTTTAAAGCTGGCAGGTCTAAGTGGGAATATTTACATTCACACTCTTGAATACAAATTTATGGAATTATTAAACAATCAAATGACCGGCTTAAAGTGTAATTATGTCAAATAATATCACGAATAGGCGAGGAGTTATCAGCAACACTACAGCGGTCGCCATTATTATAATTAAAACGTCACATTTGATAGAATAATAAGAAATGAGAATATCCAGGTGATTTCATTTAAATTACATTAAATACCAGCCGCCTGCGTGGTCGAGTGGTCAATTCCGTAGGATTCGGTTACTGAATACACCGAAGGATCCGAATCCCATTACGGACAGTTTTAAAAAATGATTTTTCGATCGATTTGTGAATTATTGTCTGAAGGCGTGGATGTATGTGATGTCTTTAATTCCTCCTATCCACCCATCCCATTTTAAAAATGGGGCGTATCGAAATCGATTAATTTACCAGTAGTCCTGTCCTAGCCTCATCCTTTGATTCATACTCTCTTTGGAAACAAAGTGAGACTAAGCAACTGAGTAACAAGCAGTTATCGTATAAAAAACTTATGTTGAGTTCAATTCTATTAGGAGTTCCACATTGAGAGCGGACATTGTAAAAAAAATATACCTACCGTATTCACCGTTGGAATTACTCACTTTTACTAAAAAATATCAACGCTGCGGTATTTACGAAACCTAAAAGCAGTACTAAACTCACTAGTATACTTATTATTAATAAAAAAAAATATATTGTACAATTTCCCCAACCTTCATTTTCTATGTTTCTTTCAATACCATTACTTAAAATATTATAAACTAGGCCGCAGTGCTGCATGTTAATATTCACTCAACACTCTCTATCTCTGTTACAGACAGGCAGATAATTGATAAATTAAAACAAATATATTATTTAACTCGTTTTATAAATGGTTAAGACGGATTTTTTTTTTAATTTTCATGATCACATACATTAATTGTTATAAGCTCGGCATTACTACTGATTGAATATAATAACTTTTAATACATATTGTAATTTTATAATAACTAAGATCCTTATTAATCAGGGAACTAAGTACTAGTTTTTGCACTGAACTGTAGTTTGAAATTGTGATGTAGCTTTTAAAAAAATGTACTAACGTTTTTTAGTTCGACGGGAAATTACATCAGCATTTAATTGGGTTGGCATTTAGAAATAAAGAAGATTTATTTCTATCTGCTCTGCTGTTATAAGTAAATGAATAATTATTTTCTGTATTTCAAATATTTTTTTCTTTTTAACATCGATATTTTATGCAAAAATTTGGTATGGAATATATGCGCAAAATATTTTTTATTGGTAATAGTAATAACATAAATTATACAATTTTATGAAACATTTGGCAATTTTGTATAATTATTGCCTATCAAATCTTAGTGTTTTTTTACGACTCAAAAGCTTAACTCTATAAAAGTGAAGGAAATAATGATAAGATGAGTGTTATAATAACTTTTTTCTAGTTTTAAACCATCAACAAGAAAAAATATTAATATTTAATTACACATTAATTCATATTTTTTTATTCTATTGGTTGTATAATTCGGTGCGATACGTGTTTCACTTCGTTGATAAACTTCTTCAAATTTTCTTAACAAACGTTATTTATTATTTTCTTGGCACAAAAATATTGGACTGAACTCCAGTATTTTAACAGCTGGCTGTTAAATTAATACTATTTCATTTTCAATAAAAATAACCGAAATTTACAAGAATTTGTGTTTTGAGCTAGCGTGTAATTGGCCCCCGATCGCTTATCGAATAATTTATTTGACCTAGACACAGCCGTTGACCGAGTCACTTTTATAATACGATATTTATTAAAATTAAGCAATAAATAGAAGTTTGTTAAGTGGCTTTATAGTAATTATTGAATTTGTTCAGGTCATTATTTTTTCCACAGTTTCCATTTCAATTGATAAAATTTTATTGCCGATTCGAAACATTAGGTGATTAATAGTGATAATATTGCTTTTTCATTCTTTATACAGTCTGGCCAATAAACCTATTATTATGCGATTACTCGTTAAAACAGCTGTTGCAAAAACCTGTATTCAGTAAGTTGTAAAATGTATGAGTACAAGAGATATTATTTATATTTTAACCCGCTGAAGTATTAACGTAAAAAATCTTGAAAACTAGTTATATCCTAAAAAATTACAAGGTATTTTCTAATAAAAACATTAACTTTTTATAACTCTTTTTCTAACTTTTTTTCCAATAAATATTCTAAGTATCTTTTTTTTAAAACCATGTCTGCTCCCAATGTGTAACATATGGACTCCTTATGGAGTTTATCTCAACAGAAGTGTTTCTACAAAAACTGCTTGTTACTCAGTTGCTCAATCTCTCTTTTTCCAAAGAGAGTAGAGTTAGAAGGATAGGGCTAGGACAGGACTAGTGGTTAGCTAATTTCTCTCGATACACCCCGTTCACAGGATAGGATGGGTGGGAGGGGGGGGGGAATTCAAGACATCACAAACATCCATGCCTTTGAACAGAAATTCATAAATTGATTGAAAAATCTAATTCTAAGTATCTATGATGCGTATATTTTTAAAAATATTTGTCTGTCAAATACTGTATAATGAATAACTGTCAATAACTGTATAATGAATATTTAAATAGAATTTTTTTATTTTTTACAACAGAAAAACCTTTATTTAAAAAAAATATTCAACCATGACAAATTGGTTTTTGCAAAAAAAAGTTAAAATTAATCCGCACATTTGTTGGTTTTATCTAGTCAACATTTGGATTTCTCGCTAAGAGTAACATTTTTCTTGAAAAAACATTTTATCTTACATCATTTTATTATCAGTTTGAACTGATATTGGCCTATTGAAAATTAAGTTTTCTTTTCTTATATTCGATATGCCGCCGTGATTCATAAAGTTAACCCGCAATATAATTGCATTGATTAAAGATTGCACTTGTATTTTCAAACTCTTTGGTAGGTGTCTAAAGGGTAAGAATTATTAATAGCTAGCAAAATACAGGGCAAGTTTAGCGTCAAAACGATTCAATGCCAATACAAAGAAGTAGGGAGACCGGATGCACGGGGTCGTAAGGTTCAGCATACTGGGCGGCATGACTAAATTTTCTTTTTATGCACCCATAACTTTGAGTATAAATAAGTAAGAGCCTTTATATTCGCTTATATAAATGGGATCATCGACTGAATTCACCAAGGCATTTAGACTTTCGAATGAATTTTTGAAAAGATGAGACATCGACGAAATGAGCTAATTATTTGAAGAACAGTAAGAACTCGTCAAAAATAATCAAAGGAGAAAAAAATATAATCGCATCATTTGTATTACTATTGCTGTTATTATGTCTTTTAATGTTTAGACACTCTAAAGACTCAGATTGTATCCAGATCTGCTGGCATTTTGGCAAATATATTCACCTTATAATACGAGACAAAAGTAATTAGTTCGTACATACGCCATACGCCATGCAGACAATTATATCAACCCTTATTATGCGGGCAACCTAATGATGACAATGTTCTCAAATTGCCATTAGGATAACAAAAAAGTCGAACCGTAACATCTTTTATTTCTTATTTAAAAAGGGAATGTTTTTTGCGGCATGACCCTGCTTTATTTTTTTCAGCCTATTATATTTTTATCCAATGGTAACACTAAATTCTTTCTGTCTGCAGTTGCCATCTGTCGTTTGCGCGCGTCTTTAATAACATTCCTTAACGCCAGGTGACCCTGCCGTATGCTCTTAAGGTGCAATTGATTTTTTCACATGCTTGAATCATAAATTTAAATTTCTTAATTTAACACAATTGAAATGTGCCAAAAATACATATTTTTGTGAAATCAACTATTTTTTCAAATTATAATAAAAAAATTGACTTCTTTTATATATACATAGATATAAGATAGATTCTGAGACAGTGACAAAACATGTTCAACGATATTTATAAAGATTCGTATAGTTGGTAATATCGAATTGACTAGAGATTTAAAAACACCTAATTAATCAAAATCTAGTGACTGCTTTTTTGACTATATTTTAAATAATATGTTTAAAAAAAATGGTGATATATCATTTAAAACAAACATTATTTTCATCAAACTGATTTATATTAGCTACACAACCCTATTAAAACTAAACTTTGTGGAAGTTCATTTTTAATACACAATTAAAATTGATAACATAGATATTCCACATGTTTGTTAAAACTCGTGTTTCACCTCTTCAAAGAAACACCTTCAGGAAAACTGTCGTATGGCAATTAAACTATTTTTTTATTTTTATGTCAAATTTACTAATTGCAAAATGGAGGTTCAGGCTTGTTTAATTTATTATTAATTGTTCCACATTAGATGTAATTATGTCACAAAATAAATTTTAAATGTATTCATTTCCCAAACGTGCAATAAAATAATACGTCTTCGGTTGACTACCAAAATAACTATTCATTTATTAATTTAAATTGTGACTACAAAAATAAATACTGATAAGTTATATTGACTTATTTATTTTATAGGCTATACCTTAACGGCAGGTGACCCCTCCGTATCATTTCCCAACAGTAATTATGCCGTAGCTCCCTTTCCTTTCTTTTTATTCAAGTAATTATGCTTATTCACCTGAATCGGCCGCACCTTACTATCGACGGAAATGGATTAAAAAATCTTCATACTTTGATTCGTAACCTTTCCGTTAAGGAGCAATGATTAATTATAAGAAAGACTGATTAATTTACTCTTTAAATGGCTATTTTAAGAATTATTTATCAATAATATAATAAAAAGTCATCGTTTTTTGTATTATTATATAATTATATGCTTATTTTTGTGATGATATGAAAAGTTTACGCAATGTTTAAATAACTCTAATATTACTGAACTATCTATAATTAGGAGTAGGCAGGAGGAAGCTCAAAAGAGTTCGCACGATTTCATTGTCAAATTTTCTTAGATAAAATCAGACTTTATCTGTGATTTCTGACATATTATCTACTATGTTTTAAGTATAACGATTGAAACAAAATTAGAGCGAAAATATTTATGCGTTTATTTTAAAACACTCCACCCTTCTAATCTAAGGTAACACTGTTACACAGCTATTGATATTAATTATTTTAGGGTATATTAAATAATACAAACTTAAGCTCAATAATTATTGCGTATAAGAGAGAACATCCCCGTTTCTCATAGCTCAAACATTGGACGAGCTTCTTGTAAACTTATTGTCAGCCTATCGCTGTCTATAAACTCACCCTTATGTTTTCGATTTCAAATTTCTAAAGTTTTATTGAATTACCAATGTTAGTTTTTAGTAATTATAATACTATTGAAAAACAATTCTTAAGTAGACAATTTTTTCAGCTTTTCAGTGTGACATTACAACTGATTATTATGGTATCGTTACCATTCGGTTACTGAAATAAGTAACGTGAATGTATTTTTACGCTGATACGATTTTAAAATAAATATATATTATATATATTAAAATCATACGACGGATGCCTTTGTCGTATCAATCAATGCCATATGGTCCGATTGCACCTGGAGAGATTTGCAATATACCATAATAAGATTGTAAACGCATGCGATTGAAATACAAAGCACAATAACACACTTACAATAATAATTGTGTCGGTAACAAAAGCATGCAGGATTTGAAGGACGTTGGTAGCAGACATATTATTCGATATTTTTAAAATTAAAAAAAAAACAAATGCTTTCATGCTACATACAACAGGAAACATGCATAAATTTAAGTGCTTGGGTTTAATTGTCATCCTGCTTTTAAGTAATATAAATATGAAAATGCTATTGCATGGCGACATAATTATATAAATCATTATTATTTGTTATTAGTTTCTCAAAAGTTATTGATTTCTATAGATAAGGTAAAATTTAGGAAATTGTGCAACTCAGGTTTATATGTACTCTTAGTCTTAAGTTGAGAAAATATATCTTTAAGTGTAATATATAGCTATGTTAAAATTGATTTGTAAAAAATATGAACTTAAGCTTTTAATACTAAACATTTATTCCATCGGTGGGCTTCAAATAGATTAACAATGGGCTCGGTTAAACTCAAAGCTATTTGGGGTGGGGTGAATTTTTTATTATTATTAGTATCATCAAATTTTACTATGTATGCTTATATAATATAACAAGGGTAATAAAATTAATATCAAAAGCTGAAAATGCATTTACCTACATTATAATGCAATAGTGAAAAGTTCCAAGATCGACACAGAAAAAAGTTATATTCTTTGTGCTCCAATTCCATGTTTCAAACGTTAAATATGATATATTTTAATATGTATATATATGCCAAAATACCAATAATTATCTAAATTTAATCAATTAATCTTAAATTGAATTAAAATGATTATTTTTACATTACATAACGCATAGATCTGAGAATACTGTTTTCTTTAATTTAACAAGTAGCTCGCCAGCCTAAGTGACACCCCAGCGAACCCTTCCAACTCACCCGTGCTTAATTCAATTCAAATAGCTATACAAATGTATTATTTCCCCTGTTTGTTAGTTATCATCGATTCTCGAGTGAGACATTTTCGATCATGTTTTGATTTTCAGAGATTGAATAATATAATTAATTCATATTTATTTATAACTGTAAACATAAACTTTTTAACTGATGAAAGTGTACAAAATTTTTCCAATTCAAATATAAAAATGGGAAATGACTTCTAATTTCACCAAGCTCCAAAATTCGTATGAATAAAGTATGTTGAATTCTCTGACAATTTGACGAATATACGAAAATTTACGGAAAACAAGTGAGCTACCCTTTATTTTTAATCACATTCTAAATATAAAATTATTCTCCAGTCTAAATTGGTAAACTCGTGTTCATAAATGCAACGTGGCGTAAATCTGCCGAAGTGATCTGGCGATAATAATACTTTTAAAGATTTTAAATGTGTTTTGTCGGGCGGGTGTTTTTGGATTTTAATGTAAATTTTTTGAGGCGAATCGCAGCACTGGCGCAGGGCAGCTGTTTTCAAAGAGGCAGCTGCGCCCTGTATCAAAAACCAGGGATGCAAGCACGTATTATTTATTTTTATCCACCGAGTACCTTCACAATAATAAATCAATTCAATTCAACCTACAGACCTTTTGATATGAACATTTTCAATAAACTTCGTAATTTATTGTGTCCGATTACCTATTTGTGTTCCAGTTATTTTATAACATATGTCATATGTCGATCGTTAACGAAAATAAGATCAACAGATAACGTATTTTTCAGTGGTGGGCTGGAGGGGGCTCGGAGGGGCTCGCGCGAGCCTCTTGTTAAATTTCAGCGCGGCCGGCGAGCCCCTTGTTAAGATAAGAAAATCATTCGTCTTAGATCAAATCAGCATATAACTGCAATTTCTGTAGATGTTTAAATTTTATTATGAAACAAGACTTAGTTGCTCGTTAATTTTTTCATTCAGCGTTGTGAGCTTTCGTGCCGGACCTCACGGGTTCGAGTCTCAGTACGAAGCAGCATCTTTTCAATCGATTTTCTGTTCGAAGGTATGGGTGTTTGTGATGTCTAAAAATTCCCCTCCCCCTCCCTCTTCCGATTCTTTGAAAAAAAACCTTGGTTGAGATACCTTCATTAGGAGGCCATATACTCGACATTGGGAGCGGACATGGATAAATAAAAAAAAATGGATAAGATTTACCGAGCCTCTTGTTAAGATATTGGCAGCCCACTGCTGGTATTTTTGATTAATTTGTCTTCTGTCAATCGTCAAGTAACGTATTAAATTTGTTTCAATGAAAATTCTTTCTAAAACACAAATGTCAAAACCATACAAAACTGTCTCTTGTGAATGGTTATGTGCAGTGCTATTTTAAAATCCGCAGAAGAGATAGACAACACACTCTTTGTGCGATATACCATATTTTACATCTATATCTTTACTCCAAACATATTTTCTATTAAATTTTACTCTTAATGAGAAAAAATTAAATTTACAAAACAAAGATTGATCAAAACTAAATCATTGAAACAATATTATAATATTGAATATTTTGATTTACCATAGGATAAACTATATTTACGAATACATCAAAAGGTATACAGCGGTTAGCCCCATATACCTTCTGTTACAGCACTTGTTATGGGTCACCAAAACGCAACATTCAAATTTTATATTACAACTATTTTTAAATAAAGCTACGCAAGACGTTAATATTTTCAGATTTTTTTATAACAGTATAAAATTTTATGTTTTTATATTGTCTCACTAGAGAAATTTTAAAGTTTGCTAAACATTCAGATTTTTTTGTAGATCGTCTGTGGTCATCCCAACTTATTTCACGCAATTACTGACACTTTAACAGCATTATACTATAAAATAATATAAACGGCAAAGATTCCCTTAAAAAACTATTTCAGTACAACATAATTATGATTATTGATAATGGTATTATCGATGGAGTCAACGGTTATACTTCAAAAAAATATTCCTTTGTCAGAAAACAATTTTTTTAATTGGTTTTCTCATAATAGCTATCGTGGCGTGAATTAGTGAGTGTTTACCTTGGCAGGGCTCTCCCTGCGTATAGGTGGGGCAGGTGGCGTGTGCCATGCACGTGCCACTGCGATCCCGAAGCGATTTTAGCTCAGTTCTGTTAAATTGATGCACTACGTAAATATACATCATAAGAAAACTCTGCTGCGATCACTTCAATATAATTTGCTCTTAAATATGAGCAACATCAAAATTATTCTCAATAAATCTTATTCGACGGCTGAAATACTCTCACAAAGCCTAATACATATAACCCAAAGTATAATATTTGTATTTTGTTGTCGATTGGTTCTTAAAAGAAAGATCATATGCGTTATTTCTATATATCTCTACAAACAATATTCCGAATCTGAAACGAATAATAAAATACTTGAAATGTAACCATTAATATTCCCGACTATATTGACTTAAATATATTTCCAAAATATCGAATATATTGCCTTAAATTAGATTCACACTTCGTTGACGAATCCTCAGTAAAACAAATTGTCAAGAATACAAAACTGTGTTTCCTTATAAATAATAATGTAGGTATATTTATGCCATGACCAACGCTCCCTCTAATTTTTTTATTGTAAGTGCGGACCACCAATTTCTGTGAGCAGTAAATTTTCAGCAAAATAAAAAATGTGCGCAAATATAAAACTTTGGTGAAACAAACTTATTTTTACAATATTTCTGTGTGCGGTGATGAAAAATGTGTGCGGGCACATTTTGGGAGGTGTGCGCGTGTGCGCGAACATTGGCCATGACTTATTTTTTCTTAAACACAACCCATTTTTATTTTTTTAAAACTAAATACGTTTTTGCAACATAAATCAAGCACAGGTCATATCGATAAAAGTAACAACTCTTGTATAACATATTATAATAAGATATGTTTTTCCGTTTCGGACGGTGAAATTGAAAACTATATTTAAAAAAGTGAGTTGCAGTGTTTATAGCTTAAAAGCACTGGTGTCAACGTTCTTCTTTTTTCCCAATTTAAAATTTATTGCTTTTGGAACGCGCCGCTTGGATTCTTTCTTTTTCAGAACATTTTTAATGGTCAATGCATATTTTCCATAATATTATCAATCATTCATAAATTACATTTTTTTATAAATATAAAATATATATTAACAGGGCTTTTTTTTACCATGTAACGTGGTGGAACGGCGTTCCGGTACCTTTTTATCAGCATGTTTAAAATGAAAATTCGAAAAAAAAAATTTTTTTTTTAATTTTTGTTTTTTTTTTAGAAAACTTTTGGTTGTATCTCCCACGTTGGGAAACACTGATCCCTTATTGGATCTTTTATTGAACCTTAAATCTTCGTATTGAAAATCAAAAACTTAATGCACTAGTTCAAGTTTTTGATGAGATGAAAAATAATTTTAGACCCTTTTACAAATGTGCTGCGTTTTCTTGGAGTTACACTTTACGAAAAAGTTTCAAAGAATAGTCTTCTTACCAAAACGAAATTATTTTTTTACACGTCAAAAGAGTTAATTGAAAAGGGGATGGTAGATAGAAAATATGTGTGGAGCTTGCACTTGTGTACCTGATCAAAAATATTGACCTGAATTACATCCCATAAGTCACTTCTACACTTCCAATCATAAAATTAGATTAGGAGCGATTGGTTAAATACTAGCCCTGTCTTAGCTTCATCTTTCTATCCTTACTTTCTTTGAAAAAAATAAAGATTGAGTAATTAAGTTACAAGCTTTTCTCCTAAAAAACTTCTGTTTAAATAATTCAATATGGAAGGAACCATATTCTCCGTAATGAGAACGGATATGGATTTTAAAAAAACTTGAAAAGAAGTGGGTTCCGGTACCTAATTTTTTTTTTAAAAAAGCACTGGTTATTAACAATAATAGCTCTGCGGAATCGATATATTAATTTTTTTTAAATATATATTACAAAAAGTATTTTCATCTTAATAATAGTCACTTCTGAAACTTACAAATTTTCCATTATCGATTAGGAAGGATATGATTAGTTAACATTTATTTTTATCTGAACGACATAATTATAAACAATGATCGATTATCAATATAACGGTATATATGCTTTTAATTAAATAAAACCGTACAGATATTCTTATTTTTCCAAGTAAAATAAACAAGCATGCCAACTTTTTGATATCTTAGTACTGAAAGCGATTTTAAATGTAAATTTGTAAATGTGAAAGGGTTCTTTGTCAGTAATATAAAGGCATTAAAAAACTTTAAAGACTAAAATAATTTCTCTGTTTGACTAGAATGTTAGGTGTTTTTCGAATGTTTTGGGGATGAAACCGCATCTAGTGTGTATTAATATCATTGCTGTGTATCTGAAATGAAAAAAATGTATTACTGGTTATTTGCCAATCGTTTTTAGAACCAGGTAAAATAAAGAGGGCAAAACACTTTTCAATGATAATTGTAAAAAATATTTTTAGAAAAATACATATTTCCAATCAATGAAAAAACTTAAAGTTTTTTTCACAGCAATGAAGAAAAGAAATAGCATAACCAAAATACATTTTCATATCATACCAAGAATTAAATTGTTTTAAAATTATTCATTCGTAAGAAACTCTTAAAATTATTTTGAGTGCACTTATTGGTTAATTTTGGAATGACGTGTGCAGGCCAAGCGCTGGTTCATATTAAGAGACGAAATAAAATTCAAAATGGACGTATGATGTTCTATTTTTGAAAACACCTCTCTGTATTACTTCAGTTTTATTTTCATCTGCTTATTCAAAATGATTCCTGCAGCCTGTTGTAGTATGGCGTTCTGTGGGCTATAAAATTTTATTGCTTACTAGCCGCTCGCAATTTATTGTCTATGTTGTTTGTCTATGGATTTTATTAAAAATAAACCCTCGGAATAAGCCGCTGTAGGGGAGTTTTGACATGCTCTGGCATTAATGTGCCACTTAATAATTTCACGTGTACGTTTTGAAAATAAATGTGTACTTTTCATGAATGCCTAATTGTTCTACATGGGCATTTATAATTTAAACAGCAGCGCTACTATATTATCAAATACCATTATGCAAAAGTGTACCATTTTTATTTTCAAAATATGTTGATTACATTTAACTTGCATTTTTGACATAATATATATTGATATAGTTTCTTTATTTTATAATACATTTATAATACAATGGTATGATGTCGAAAAAGCTATTAAAAAACTAAATGTTCATTAAGAATTTCAGATTTACAGATACTTTATTTTAATGTAGTTCTACCAAACACAAAAGTTAATATTTATCTTTTTCGAATGAACAAAATACGCCGAATGAAAAAAAAAACATTTTTTTAAAACACAACATAGAGGCAAATACTACAAATGAAGAAGATTTAATTAAAAA
This sequence comes from Himalopsyche anomala, assembly GCA_031772345.1. Classification (NCBI taxonomy): domain Eukaryota; kingdom Metazoa; phylum Arthropoda; class Insecta; order Trichoptera; family Rhyacophilidae; genus Himalopsyche; species Himalopsyche anomala. The sequence continues at coordinate 25,257,143 of CM062826.1, forward strand.
ACGAATTTATTTTAATTAAATTGAACACATTTGTAATTGTTTTTTTTATCCAAAACCAACCAAGAAAAATACAGAGAACTCAATAAACATAAAAAAACAATCGATCAGTATATTTTGTATATGATTTTTTTGAGACCTGAACAAACGAACGGTACATGCAAAAAAACGACAGATTGAGGAACCATAGGTTAGAATTGAACTGTAAATACCAATCCAATCGAAAACAAAAGCTAAGTTAATCAATGAACTTATTATTTATTACACGAATTATACCATTAACACGGTGTAAACGCGTCAACGTATTGTTTTTTTATACTTTCTATTTTCGTTTAATATCCAGATCACTCCCATTGCAATGCCTTTTACTTTTTGGATGTCAGATACGAAGAATAATCTGCATATTCGCTCATTAACGTTCAACTTACATTTTCAAACGGATCGGAACAGAAATTTGCAAACAATTGCCTGAGAAGTAGGAGCTGATTTTCTTTTGTTTCGAATAATTTCGAAAGCGATTCATTAATATTGGCTTATTTCATGGCTTTATTTCGCAGTTTTTTCTCTCAATATTTTGGTAATATACATTTGTACATAATATCTGGTGAAACACGCCTGTATAAAATAAGATATTTTTAGTGTATATTCTATATTAGTTTTTTTTTAATGATTTTTACGTTGTGCCCACCGCCGACCGATACAGCATCACATAACACATTAGTCTTACTGTGTGTATTATGATGTGTGAAAATGTTAATCGTGTTTTAAGATATTTGGATTATAATACATCGCTATAGAAAAAAAGATAACAAATGAGCTTCTGTTTATTATATTGAGATTTAATCACTCTCTATAAAACTCAATGATTTTTTTAAAATGTAATAAACCTTTCCAATCGTATGGATACAAAGGTTAGGATTAATATGAAGAGAAAGACTGGCGAGCCCTTTGATAAATTAAGAAAAACAATATGCCGTTTTCCATGCGTTATATACCGTATGTATACATAATGAAATTAAAGAATGCAGTGGTGTATAAAACATTTGGTGTTTCTGTCATATATGACTGCGACGGCTTAAGTATGTAATTGAAATTTGTAATTAATGGTAAAAAAATTGAACCTACTCAACTCTTGCAATTTAATGTAGGTAAATACGTTTTTCGCCTATTAATACTAAATAAATTACGGAAAATTACGTATTATGAAATTATACAAGTATATATAGTAACATTCGATACTTTTATTATAAATTATTGTGGATAAGAATTATAAATGCATTGAAACTCCCCCTAGAACACCGCTAAAAACATTAAGATTAAGCAAACCCTTTGTTAATTTATTGGCAGCCCACCGCTGCCACTAAATTATTAATAGTTGTTAAAATCAGTCAACGATGCTTTGTTTGTAAAATAACAAAGAGTATGTTCATTATCAAATCCCAAACATAACATATTATTCAATTATATTATAATTTTATAATCCTAACATTTTGATGCCATTGCTATGTAATTGATACATCAAAAATTCATAAATTTTTGTATATTTAGTAAAATTCTTCGTTTCATTTCATTTCTTATGACATTTTTATCACCTTTTCAAAAAATATGATGCTGTTAAATTAAGCGTCAATGACAATGGCTGTTGGTATCGTCAGCGTTTACGTAAGCCAAAATTGTCACAAAAGTCCATATCAGGAATTTTATTGTTCCTAGTAGTATATACTAAATTTAGAGTAAGGAAACCGATTTACGTATACTGCCTTGGTACGATAAAAATTAAAGTAATTTACAATTTGAAAAATGCTGATGTTAAATAATTCAAATCCACTATCATTTTTGAATAATGTGGATCATACAGGCAGTTAATGGAATATTTTAACAGGAGGTAATCGGTCAATAAACTTCTCCGTTCAGATAGGATAATAACTAGTAAGAGAATGTGATTTTAGGAAGCTATACGTGGTTATTTGTTCGCTCTCCCTAACCATTTATGTTGTATAGGGTGGTTGGTAAAACTTTCAACCGATACAAGGAACACAGGTAACCAAAAAAAATCGGGTACAATTTATGCAAAAATTGAACAATAATTGAAAACAGTTTGGAAAACAAAAGCATATAAGTTTTTATTGAAGCATTCAAAATTTAAGTCGTGTGACAATGTAGGACGAATAACTTTGAGCTTTATTAATCTTAGTAACTATTTACTAATTCTATATAAAGATCAGACAATGTCATCGCAATTGTTAGCATTATCAATTGGTCAGTCTGTTTAAATTTTTAAATTTAATACCTTTCCACCAAGAATTGACCGTTAACATATTAAAGTCATTGTAATGTCAACTTTAAATTAAAACATCAGACCACAATTACAAAACAAAACATCATTATTCCATATCTGTGTAACAGTTGACATGTGTTTTGCATCTTTACGAAACAACTTCAGAGTAATGAAGACCAACACAATTAGTAGGCTTACCAAGATGTCAATTTAAAATTTATATTACATTGAATTTCCAAAAAGAAATTTCCGAATCCATACATAATACATCTATAAAGATATACTTTTAAAAATTGTGTTAATGGCTAAATGTATTTAATCCATTGCAAACTTTATTTTTTTAAATGAAGCAAAGCTGTCGCCCAAAATAATTATTTTATACATACAAACCGTGAAGCATATAGAATCCATAATGTTTTGTTTTTCAACAACATTCGTTTGTGTCAAAAGCCTACGTAGACGAAGATGATGAGGCGAGGAAACGATAATAGAGAAAGAAAACAGTCTATAAAATAAATTTCAGTATCATCACGTGTGTAAAACATAAACGCTTTAAAGTAATCGCCGCTTTAGATGAACGATGAACCTAATCTTGTGTTCCATTAAGTTCCCCAGCTCCCAGCCGCGCTTGTAGACTAATCATTTACAGGTGATGCAACGCTTGGTGCTCCGAAACGCATAAATTTCATCCCCTAATTGGTCTCTGGAGAGAGATATCCGAAGCGGGACTGCCGTGACAATTCATCCAAGCGCAATCGCACCATCGGCTGACATCCGACTCCGTGAAAATAACTGTTTGCAGATACCGAGTCAGTAAATTGGTCTCGGTTACTCGTCGTTATTCAAATAATTTGCACAGAGGTGTAATTAGGGTTTCTGACTTGTTGGCATTGCTAAACTTCTACAATAATTGAAAATAAACCACCGTTTATGAGATGTAAGATACACGCATACTACAAGTTCTCTTTATACTAAAAGATACGTAATATTCAAAACAGCCGTGCAGAAAAAAATGTGTTCACAGTGAACTTAGATAAATAAAAATTGGACAGTGCAATTTTTAAATCGTGTTAAAAGAGGATTTACTATTTGTTTACATTTATTTGGGACTACCCAGGATTATTATAACTGAAACCAGTTTTTCTGTGCTGTAAATATTTTTTAATGTTTGTTCGTTTATTTAGATTCTAGACCTGGCATGGGGAACCTGCGGCCTTTTGGTTACTCTGGTGCGGCCTTTTGGCCAATTCTCTAATTCTGTAAATTTTTGTAATTTCTTAAATTCTTGGGATTCTCGATGTCAAAATCCTTGAAAGACCTAACAAAAAAGGTCCCACGCTGGTAATTTTGGGAAATCCGCAAACTTCTGGGCTTTAGAAATTGGTATGGAATTGTTTCCGGCCAAAAATTCCTTAGTCAATGTTTACTGCGGCCTTCATGTCGAATCAGAAAAATGAATGCGGCCTTTGAAGAAGAAAAGGTTTCTCACTCCTGTTTTAGACACTTTAAAAGTACTGTACATATACCCTATTTTTTATATCATTCTTTCTCATGAAAACCGGACTTAAGGATAATTTAAAATTATTGACTTAAGAACCAACTATAAATTTTGTTTATTTTTTACACATTCAATTGTCTAACTGCGATATACTTGTAATTTAACTAAAATTTAATTTAATACTATAGATCCCCGGTTTACGAGATTCTTTTTTTACTCGGTTGCATTTAGGCAAAATGCATAAAATGTAGTGAAAATATTTTTTTTCAATACAAATAATTTATTCAATAACCCTTTCTTACAGTTTGGCCCTGCGCATGCGTAAATTGGAAATGAGTGAAATTGGAGAACATTAAAACTGACAAGTATGGCGATCACAGAATACGTCAGTGAAGGATTTACGATTGGACAAATAATGAGCGATTTGGAGCTGTGAGCGATGATGTGGAACTCTTTCTATTGGCTGAGTGGGCTCTTGGTGGAATTTATAGACACGAAGAAGACTTGGCGTGCCGTTGATGCATTTGAAAAGACAACCGACCATAAATAATTATCCATATTAAAAATAACTCTTTTGACGTTTATTTCGTAGGTATCGTCTTTTGAATATTCAAATGCAACAAGTATTTACTTTTATCATTGTTTATGATGTAATATAAATTCGATAAGAATATTATGAATTGTAAAACGGTTTTGTGATCTTAACCTATTTCACCTTTAGGTTAATTATTACCATATCGGTCTGTTATATTTATTAGTCAGATAAATTTGACTCTAGAATATTTATATATTATGTAACTCATAACAAACTATTCATGTTGTTGGATTGAGTCTCAATTTGGGAGTCTCATAACAACCCAAATTAAATCTGCATCGATCGGCGAAACGATCGGAATGTTAACGACATTAGTATAGTAACATTTATATTTTATTATCTTTTATATTTTGATTCACACGGGAATCAAATGAGTTTTAAATTAACATTAGCATAACATAATAATAACAATAAAATATTAAATTATTCACATTAACAGATAAGACAAAAAAATACAACTTATTAGTTAATTGATTTTGCAATTCGGAACATTGCTTTTATAAAAAGTATATATGTACATAGTTTGACAAGGAAGACAGTTTGTAACATTATATATTTATATTGTATTATTTGTTTGAATTAACTTGTAATCCAGTTAAAATATATTTTGTTAAATAAACACCAAAAGGAAAATGTTTAAACGAATTTAATGCTCTTCCCAGTGTCATTGGCAGATTATTTCTGCACAAAATTTTGCAAAAAGAAATACTTCATACCTACAATGTCTCAGACAGGGCCGGCGCCACCATACAGGCGAAATAGGCAAACGCCTAGGGCGCTAATCATTAGGGGGCGCACAAATTAGATAATTAAATTATTTATCTATTTTAAATCTAATAACAAATAATAATACGTTTTTTTATACGCGCACTTGTTCGTTATAATTATGTATCGTATTATATATACTTCGAAAAAGAGAGTTTGAGTAACAGTTCTCGTAAAAACTTATGTTGTGATATCTTCATTAGGAAGCCATATGATTCACATTGAGAGCGAACATGCATATAAAAAAAAACCACAGATTGTTAAAAAGGGGGCGCGACAATAACCGCTGCCTAGGGCGCCAAATAACCTCGCACCAGTACTGGTCTCAGGTACAAATCAGATATATAAATTTACACGTTGTAAATACTAACAGATCTCCTGTTTTGGCTTCATAAAAATTAAAAAAATATGTGACCAGATAATGCCACAAAAATAACTATACACTTTCATATAACAGAGAAGTCTTAAACATTCTTCAAAAACTTGTCCACCTATCAGGTATATTTCAAACGTTTTGGAGTCTAAGGACTTCAGATCCTTTTTCAAACATTTTTTAATCGAAATATATATTATATTAGTATTACATTTGAGTAATATTTTTCTTCTTTAACGATACCTGTTATTGTTTATCCCTTAGCAGCGCACAGTTTCCGTAGTACTTTTCAAGAGAGTTGAGTCATCAAGAAATAAGACGACTCCGACTCCGACCTTAGCTTAAAACACGAATTTAATTATTTTTTTACACTGTGTAGTATGCATTGGCGCTTTTTAAAAAAGACTCAAAGTTATTAGTTTTTTGAGTCCAACTCCACGAATAATACTCCAACTCTATACAGTCTTGATATTTTCAACCCGTAAATATGTAAATTTGATACAGCTAAATTATGAAAAAATAATGCTATTTTCCACTGGGAACGAGTAAAAGAGTTGACGGGAAAATACAAGGAGTAAAGCTGAGTATCAGAAAATTGTAAGTTGATTGGGAAGTTCATATATAATGATCAAACGATTAAGAGTATAGTTATACAAGAACTTACCCGTCCAAAGTCACATATAGTGGCAGGGTTGCCATCACAGGAAAATCTAGTCTTGAAGTCAGCAAAAGGTGTCAAATCACTTTAAAATGTTTTAGTAAATCACTTCTTAACTTAAAAAAACACTTGAAGTCTCTCCACCTTAAACAATACTGACGAGAAATATCATTATGAAAAAATATAAGCACAGTTGGTGAATTTAATCTAATTACATATTAGTAATTTAATACAACAGAGGATACAATTTCGTACACACCGTTTGTATTTAAATAATTTGATGACGGCAAAAAAAATGCTCAAATAATCTTTGTCTGTAACCACATTTTAAACAACATGTATGTAATATTTTTATCAGAATTGCAGCTGTTGTTAAAATTTGGTTTATAAATTAATTATTATCTTTGCTTTGTTATAAAACAGAATTTTTACACTTATGATTCCCAAAATCAATTAATCACTGTCAGTGTTAGAACAAATAAAAAAGTTGTTTAAGCTGTGACATCGTTTAATTATTGAGTATCAACTTACAGTAATCAAAATTTGATATATTTGCAGATTATAAATTAAGAATCTGGAATTTAGTTCTGTACATTAACCTGGCATATGAAGTCCAGCATTAAACCCAAAGGCAGGAAAGCTATTTTCAATGTAACCACATTAGTTTCAACTATTATTTAATTCGTAACAAGATATAAATTGAGAAATAAGATTGTGCAATTGATTACATAGTCATAAAGACGTCATGAATACAACATTTGATTTTTAACTTGCATGTAACTCAATGACTAGGGCTTCCAATTAACCGGACTTTCCAACTAACCGGTTTTCGGTTTTTTTCTGGCAATAAAACCGGTTAACCGGTTTAAACCGAAATATAACGTATTTTGATTAGGTAGGTATGCAAAAAAAAAAAATTTGTGGAAAATTTAAATATTTGTCATAAATACTCCAATTTTAATGAAAAATCGATATTTATCTTACAGAAGACATTATATATATATATATATATATATATATATATATATATATATATACAACAATGACAATCAAATGTGGAAAAATATTTTATGATAAAATATGTCAAATAAAAAAATAGAACTTGATAATAAAACTCATCAAAAGAAAGATCTTTAAATAAATGCATTCATTTTTTTAAGCATATCGACTAGACAGGACATCCAATGCTTAGACAAAAATATAGTAGAATACAATAATATTAGCTTATATTGTCTCCACTCCCACTTTGAAGCATATAGACTCAAACTTTTATTTTTTAACGATAACTGCATGTTACTCAGTTGCTTAACCCCCTCTTTTTTTGAAGAGAGAAAAGATTGAAAATTATAGCTAGAACATGGGTGGCTGATCACTCTCACTACGTCATAGTAATTTAAGGGATACTGGAATAGAATATTAGGCATCACAGACATCCATGCCATAGAAAAGAAATCTATGAACTGATTGCAAAAATCCGTCCGTACTGGGATTCGAGCTCGTTTGGTCCGCAACCCAAAGAAACGACGTTGACCACTCGCCCATGGACTCGGCGTTATCATGCTCATCATGTGCAGACCATAATACTTAAATTATAATTGAGAATATCAAGCACAATAATAATTATATTTTATGATAACATTAATTATTTATTGAATTTATGTTATTTTCTGAACAATTATTTATTTATACATGTAGGTATTATACGATACTAAAATTTTCATTTACGTATTACGTACAAAATTACTTACATAATATTATATAAAAAAAATCATAGTTCATAGTGTATTTGTTTATTTATTGCGAAAAAAAACAATTCGTAAAAAAAAGAATTCATCGAAAATGTTATATTTCACGAAACTACAAATTTGAATTCAAAAATTGTATCAATCAAAAAATTTTCACCAAACAAAGCTGTATTTGAATATATTTTTATATTGTTCTAGTTAGGATAGATATTGTGCTATTTACCTGAAAAATATCAATGATTTCTTAATTTCCTATAACCTCATAATCGGTGCGTTTAAGCGATTTGTATATTACTGAGAAACTATCAATAATCTCATATTATTTTATAAAAAAGAAACACTTTTTTTTAAAAATAATATGAGATTGATGATTTAAGTAAATGTATTAGCAGTAATGTACTCTACTAGATCATAAAACATCTTCTAGGTTTGTCCGTTCTATTGTTGATTATTTTACTTTACTTCGTCGACCTTGTGGGAGGGTAACATTTTAGCCACATCTGGTATTAATTTTATGACACTTAACAATACGCAACATCTAATGTTTACAACTGAGAAAGGATGAGTACTTAGGTTATAAAAATACGACTGCATCTTTTGTCAACGTTTTGCAAACGGAAATGTAAGAAGCAACCATATAATTGAACAATACAGTAAAAGTGACATGGGACAAAGTTCTTGGAATAATTTTGACCCCCCGTTAGGTAAAACTTTACAATTAACTCTTGGGTATTAGTTTTCACATATTGCATTATGATGGAGAATAAAAGGTTGATACAATAATTAAAAATATCATATTTAAAGCAGATTTTTTTTGCATTGTTGACTTAAAGACAAAATTAAGTATACTTAGAATAATTATAATGCAATAGTTATGCAAAGGAAGAATATATCTACTAACAAGCTTACAAAAAAATAACAATGTGTAAGGAGATGTAGATTATTACTCATTAATTAAATTGTATACGTTTTAAAATGGTACATAGTTATATGGTATCCTTATTAATAGTTTTTTTATGATTTATACGAATGATTTGTCAAATTTACAATAAAGGTTATTGAGTGACATGCATGTAAAAATTATTCCGTCTTTTTATAAATAATTGTCAATAATTACGAAAAAATATTAAATTATTTGAAAAAGTCATTTCTGTTCACAACATAGACAACTTTGAGACATAAGTAGATTTTTTTATACAATTCATATGCATGTTTCTTGTGTTATGTAAATTGTTTCCGCTTCTACGCAGTAAATTCATTGGAAAAGATTTTTCTTTTTGAAAAAAAAAATGAAATATAAGAAAAGAGTATTTTTGATAAAACGCGGTTAACCGCGTAAAATAAACCGGTTTTCGGTTTTTTTCAAAACATGCGATAAACCGGTTAACCGGTTTCGGTTTAAACCGGTTTGGAAGCCCTAGTCAATGACAAATGCTTAATATTTATAAAAAGTAAATAAGATATTCTAAATAACTATAAATCCAATTTTCTGAGAAATATTAACTGAATGTTAACACCCTTATATCACTACAAAATAAGCTTCATCTTCAAAGGTGAAAGAAAGTCAACAGTAAAAAAAATATGGATTTAGACACCTGTTTGATCTAACTGTCAAATGTGAATAGTTATTGAATTTTTGGCATCTAGTCGTTGGTCTTAATATCTAAACAGTTTTCAATATGTCTACCACTGATTTTTTTTATTTCATCCCACTTTTGTGGCTGATGTGCTAAATTGCCGTTTATCGACAGATCTTACCTACCCTAAATTTAAACATTAATGTAGCAATTTGCTAACCATCCCATAAAAAAATCGCAAAGCATAAATGTTAACATCTTTGTAGTAAAGGCCTTTAGCTAAAACAACTTAAATTATTAGACATATATATATATATATCCTTAATAACTAAAAAAATCTCCATCTTTCACCGTTACACGATGATAATTAAATTCATTATAAACAGTGGCGAATTACCCTGTTAGCAAATAAGGCGCCCGCTTGGGGTCTCCGAATATTTGGGGCCTCAAAAATAGCTTATATAATATAACCTATATAATTTTAGTTCAGTTTTTTATAAATATATTTTTACTATTTTACTTGGAATTTTCTGATGTTTTTGTGTTATCCGTAAAACAGGGTCTCCTAACTATATTGCGCCTGGGGTCTCCCATGTGCTTAATCCGCCACTGATTATAAATAATCATTTAAATTGAAACAAATTGTCTTTTAATAATCCCATATTTGTTATATTATCTCCAAACCTTTTTTTTTTTTAGCTCACCGAGGAATTTGAAATCCCTGATTTGGTATACTTTTTCCCCAATTTGTCACGAAAACTCGTTATTTTTTTTTTAACTCGCCAAGGAATTTCAAATCCACAGTTTGACAATTTCGTGTCAATTTTCGGGATTTGCTAAAAAATTCTCAATCCCGAAATCCCGGGATCGCGACCATGTCAATCCCGGAATTTCGGGATCGGAAAATTGAACAGGATCCCGGGATTGGATGCCCTAGTTGTATTGTGTATTTCTTAGTTAAATATAGTTTTGATGAGGGTATAAGCCAAACTAGTACAGACGATGGTTATTTGGAAGTATAAATTAAATAGTTAACATATTTTGTGTCTACCGAAGAACATAAAAGTATTTTTCAACACATGAGCTTCAAACAAGCCATATTATATTATATATTTTATCCAAACAAGTCGATCTTTATGCTGATGAAGGATTGCACACTGTGAGCTATGCATGTCGCTCATAATGCCCAAGAATGCGCTTACTTCGGTGACTCTAGTCCAACAATTAAACGATGCATTAAAAAGTGACACGAACTGACGTAAAATAATTGGGGGGCAAATGGGGCCGCACGTTAAGTCCCTGACATGAGTCATTTTTCTTAAAAGCTTATCTAATCTTTCGTAGGTGTCACGGGAGTCATTCGGACAGTGACGTACTAAGACAGGCACTATGTATGCTTATTATCAAAGAATGTTTTTCGGATTTATTATATTTCTAGCGGAGAGTCAATTTTTATTTATAATTCACCGTTTTATTTTCAATTTCTATCAGCGGTGGGCTGCCAACAAGGGGCTTGGTAAATGTTATCCATTTTTTATCCATGTCCGCTCCCTATGTCGAGCATATGGTCTCCTAATGAAAGTATCTCAACGAAAGATATTTTTCTATGAGAACTGCTTGTTACTTAGTCGCTCAACTTCTCTTTTCCAAAGAGACTAGTAGGGATAAAATGCTAAGCATAAGACAGGACTAGTGATTAACTAATAGTAGCGCCCAGTTGAATTAAAGGATCGGAATAGTGGGAGGCAATCTTAAGATATCGCAAACACTCATGCCTTTGAACAGAAAACAGATAAATCGATCGAAAAAATGCTATTTCGTACCGGGTAATGAAGGGACAACTAATTTTCATTTTTTTTCCATCTACAGAAATTGCAGTTATATGATGATTTGATCTAAGACGAATGATTTTCTTATCTTAACAAGGGGCTCGCCGGCCACGCCGAAATTTAACAAGGGGATCGAGCGAGCCCCACCGAGCCTCCTCCAGCCCATCCCTGATTTCTATGCTTTGTTTCTATAACTTGGCCACTTCTTGTATGTTAAAGTTAACAGTTGGCCGATAACGATAAATTCTTAAATAATCACTAATTGTCATCACAAAAATCTAAAAAGACAGCGTTATAAAAGCGAAACTGGTTTTCCTGATTATTTTTTATAAAATTTGAATTATCTTATATATTAACTCAATATCATGTGTAGGAATAGCTGTAGCCACATTTAACTGAATGTGTTGAACCTTCTGGAACACACAGCTCTGCATGATTAAAACCACATACCAATTATCCATCGCTTGCATTCTACCTGTGTTGCTTTTGGTAACGAATCATGGCAACTAACAAAGACACTGTTATTAGGAAGCGTCGGTGCCCTGTTAAGTCAGTGTTCATGTAGAGACGCTGAGAACTAATTAGTTCAAGTGCTACGGATGCTTCCGAAGAGCCTTAGTTCTGCCTGCCTCTTCTTTCGACCAGTAGAATAACTCGAATATAAAACGGGTCGACTTTCATAACCCAGTACTGATAAATCAATCGCCCATAAAATAAATATCACATGTTCTTTTATTTTAAATTTTTTTTTTTTAGTTCTTGGGCATTTGTATTAATTACGGAAAACTTTCTTCTTTTAAAAATTCTCGCTGAGTTTCATCTCAAGTCATATAATACAAAATATATTTATCCTGCGTATAAAAAACTGTCACTCAAGTGATTAGTAAAATAAACTTCTCAGTTTTCATATATTTCTAATATTTGTCATTTTTTCGGAATCCTCCTAATTACATTTTGTGGTACGCTTAGTGCTAGTTCATGACATATTTAATGCTATCTCGTCGGCCGAAATTCAAAAGTTCAATAACTCCAACAAAAAAGTGACAAAAAAATTTACATACTGTGATGTAAAAATCGTTATTGTTATTTTATTGGACTCTTTATCAACAATAGAAAGTAGTAAATTTAGATGCATTTTTAAGATTAAATACGATCTAAATTTTAAACAACCTTTGTACAAAACATTGGTAAGCAGTGTTATCACATTAAGTTGTTTTTAACAAATAACCATAACAATAACTTGTAACGTGTATGTAATAGGGTGTTGAATAGGTAATGGATTACATTTTAATAAAAGCTAGAATTTTAGTTAGTCAACGTTAAGTATTTAAAAAAACATTTGATATTTTTCCTCTGAATGTTAACTTCGTTTGAGTGTAGATTTTTAATATCTCCTAGAAATAAAACAATTGTTGGTTTTAACAAGCTTAAATGTGACGCAAATAAAGGCTATATTTTTGGACTATGATTTCAATATTATTTATATAACATATTAACACTGGTAATCATTTAATTAATTGATTTTATAAGAACTGGTCAATTACAAGGTTTTTTGGCGCGCCTAGAGCATCCAACCCCGGACCCTTTTTGTTATCCCGGTATTGAGATTTTTACCTTTTTTCAGAATTTTCAATTTCAAAAACCCAGGAATTTGCGGAACTTCCAAAATGAAAAAAAAATGGGACATTTTTTAGCTCTCTATATTTTGTTGCAATATAAAGAGCAGCACTTTTTGCGGTGGCAAAGATTTTTTATGTATTGGTATTTAATATTATTAAATTATAAAAAAAAAATACTCCTACATTTATGTGACCTCTTATGGTTTGCGCCCTAGGTGGTTGCCTATTTAGCCCGTATGGCGGCGCCGGCCCTGCGGTTAAGACATATATAATTATATCGTTAACAGTTTAGTGTTAAATCATGTGTGATATTAAACATATTTATAACTAAAATATAATAGAAAGAAAATCTTCATTCTATTATAATTCAAATCTAGTCACAGAGAATAACAATTGCAATTTTTTAAATAACGAATTCCATTAGAAAATTAAAACGATTTTAATGTGATAATGCAGGTATCTACATTGTTGTATTCGTATCGCCATAACAAAGGAAGTGATTCACCCCATTTGAATAAAATACATAAATAAATATACGAGGTCAAGCAATGAGGTTAGAGTAAGGGTGATGCATATGATTTGAATACGTGTCAAAAAGTAATGAAACAGACGCTTGATCGAATTTCGGATAGTCGCCATGAATTATTATAAATATAAAGCCTGCAGTGTACGAGCCACGAGTGCATATTTATACGTCAAATATATAAGACTATATCTAAAATTTATTGTCACTAAATTAAAAGCTACTGATGGCGCTTAATTTTAATGATCTTCAATTAATTAGGGAAGTACTCAAATAAAAAATGAGATTTATGTAAATCTTTAAAATTCGTGTGAATATCATAACAAATACATGAGAATATCATTAAACCACATTTAAATTAAACGCAATAATTAGCTTTTAATTTAGTGATAATAAATTCATTTCATATATATTTGTGCATACATGACATCTAGTTAGCACAGTTAAATTCATCCATGCACTTGAACGCCTGAAGATGCTGAAAGGCGAAACCCGTGTCGTTAGTGACAAAAGATATGGGAATGAGAGGTTAGCATCGCAAGTATATATAACATTCTAGAAAAGTTAATAAATAATACATCAATTAAAAAATATTTAAATTTTATATTAAAAATTTGGCCGTACAACTAGAAAGAACTAAAGTAAACTGCCATTACCATACATTTAAGAATAAAAAACAATGATATTACAGAAATATTGGATTGATATTGATGATATTTTTAAATGAAACTAAATATAGGTACATTAATTGAAGAAACATTTGCCAAGCAAGTTATAAACGTTACATAATGAAAAAATAACGTGGTTTTAATGTATATATAATGAATTACAAAAAGTATCATATTACAAGGTATGTAAAAAAATCTTTGTATTTATTATAAACATTGACTTTGAAAAATCTTAAATCAAAACATTTAAACATGTCAAAGCGAGTGTTGTTTCCAAAGTATTGAATATTTCCGATTAAGTAAGACATTCTTTCAACCACGCTGAAAAGCATCAAAAGTTTGTACTAACTCCCTATTTCAGTGCAATCTACAGTTCGAAATATATACATTTCAAGTGTGATCCCGTCGCAACAAATAGTTTTATTCATTGATTGTCGTAAAAACCATAGACATTTCTTTTCAGAGTTACAAAATGCAGATGACAAATGGGGAATTTAGGATGGACCTCTCGCCGCAGGGTCCTCGGGCCTCAGAATCACAGACGCCTTTTCAATTCTTCGAGAGGTCAAGCGCTCGGGGAGGCATTCAGGAGTGAATACGATGCGACCTGTATTCCCAGTGTTGCTAGTTGCCACTCTTTGTCTTTTTTTAGACTGGCAATGATTCATCGCGCCCTATTATGCGCTAGCTTATCAAAAGCGACATTATGGTGATTTATTCTATTCATTCAAGGCGTTAACCCACTGGCAACTGAATTTATCTGTCAGTTTTAAATTTGGAACATAGAATCATCAATCGATCTTATTTATGGAGTGAAACAAAACATGCATGGGAAAATGTGAAGGAATTCAGTTGATCAAAAGATGATTTTCTTGTCTTTGCTTTGCACTCAAATAAAATAATAATAATGTTAATAATAAAAAAAATCATCCACCTACAAATATTTTATTTCAATTTTATATGATATCAAAACTTTTTAATGATATTTTTTTTTATAACTCATTTATTTTTTCGTATGAATAAAAACAGACATAATTTATATAAAAAGTATAAAGTATAAATCTTAAATATTATTTCATTACCATTGCTATGAATCGTATACTGATTGAATAAAAAACAGAATCTTTCGCAACATACTATTTCAATCGTTTTAACTATAAATACCCACAAAATCTTGATTTAGAAACGAAAATATACTATCTCGGCATCACTATCGACAAAAGAAAGATTCTACTTCTCACATTAATGGCCCAAGCATAACTGCACGGGATTGATTTCACATCATCCAATAGTGAGCTTATTAAGAAAAACAAAACAATGCAATTAAAAAAAGTGTAACTAGATCAGTCACTTAAATCTCGCTTAGAGTCTTAGCAAAAACAATTCCAATCTATAAAATGAACATATTATACTATGTTTAAAACAAATCTTTTGTTGTCATTTAAACACTATTAACTTGTTTTATTCAGTATATTAATAACACATAATTAAGCGTCCCAAACAAACGGTCGACTCATCCCTCGATAAAACAAACAATAGAATATTTCGACCATTAATTCTGGGCTAGAATAACCAATATTCATCCGATAAGAAAGTTATTCAGGTGTGAAACTGTCAAATCAATTCTCCTGGGTTAACCGTTTAGTGTCAGGAACAATTCCCACGAATCGGCCGATACTTGACCAATGAACAAAATCAAGTTGAATACTAGATTCATATAAATACTCATTTATTAGACTTTACTAACAATCGGAAATTCATGAACATCCTGCCAAGGAACATAGTTAATATAATTGAGATTTACTTTAATGTTTTTGCTGTAGTAGCTATTTAAACACAATGTAAGTTATATAATTACATCAATATATTATTTCACTTCATACTAAATAAGTCTACTTTACACAGTAACGGCTTAAGCACATGGGAGGCCCAAGGCAGTCCCGGCCCGTGAATTTATTCACCCGTGTGCAAGGATTTTTCAGGAAACTTTTCTTAGTTCTGGCCCTCTGGGGCCAAATTATTAAAGGCCTGACCAAATTATTAAATAAAATAATGTTAAAAAATAGCTTGCCACAAATAAAATTATTATATTTATTTGTAAATAATAAATAATTTAATTTGAGCATTGATTGCTTTATTTAGTGTGAAGATTTGAATTTTACTTAAATTACAAAATTATCACTTTATTGCTTAATGATAATCGCATATGATTTTCCAGGATTTCGTTTGATGTTTTCCTAATGTAAAGCCTTTAAAGAATCCAATGTTTTGTATTTTATTTCAAACATATGTTTGATTAATAAACATTACCTTTATTAGCAGTTAAGCTGATAATATTTTTTATTTTTGTTATAAATTTAATTGATAACTATTATAATTCTTCCTTGCTTATGTTTGATACTATTTGTATAACTAAATAGAGGTGTAGTGTTCACTTAATCCATTCCTAAGAAACAATTAAAGTTGATATAGAAAGCGAACTAAAAAGTTTTTTACATTAGTAGAACTTAATACAAGGGCCTTAGAGCGCGAAGAAATAAGACGACTCCGACCACAGCTTAAACACGACTTTAATTATTTGTTAGGCTTAGTGGCATGCAGTGACGCCACTTTTGACCATAGCAATTTGAATACACCATTTTTTTAGAAGTATTAGTTTTATTCGAGAATGAACGACTCCAGTTAAAACAGTCCGACTCCGACTCCGACTCTACAGCCCTGCTTAAAAAACACAGTTCGAATCGATTACATATTAATGTTTAAAAAAATCTCATTTTATTCTCAAGAATATGCACAAAATCATTACTTGACTTTTTCACAGTCATGGTCCATTGTTTTACAACTCTCGATATCAATGGCCTTGAGTGTTTGTGGTTAAAAATTAGCACAATGTAGAAATTGCTCAAATTCTAACAACCAAAACAACGACATTATTTATTTAACAAAGCTAACTTTCAATGTTGTAAACTTTTTATCAGTTTCTCTACATTACAGTAGTATGTTTCGTGATTTTATTTAACTAAATTCAATCTTACACGGATAATTATTAACGTCATAAACATTTGTCATATTATCATTGTTTTAGTACCTTATAAATATTCTGTTGGAATCCCAACCAGTATATTATCATCTTAAGTTGTTTTTTTTTTCAATTAATGTATACTTAAATGAATTATTTTAAATTTCTTATCTACACGACGCCTTACTTTAATAAGAACAAACTAAAGAACAAAACTCCGTAAACTAGATTTAATAATTATTCTATCCTTGTATTATTTATATCTGATTAATGGTATTCATACATCAACACTGATCTATACCTGAATTGTATTCCATTATTAAAAGCATCATGGGGTGTTGCTAATATTTTATACATTACTTTTCTAAATTTCAAATGAAAACTTAAAAACCTTTGAAATAAATAACTATATATGAATACAAGAAATAAAATAGGCACTAAATACCAAAAATTAAATTAAAAAATTAGTATGCTGAATATTTTTGCATACATTTTGATTTTTTTTTAGATTGTATACAGTCTGAAAAAATTGTCCTTTCATGATATATTTTTTTCTGTTTTTCTTTAACACACTGTCAGATTCCTGACGGAAAAACATTATATTAATTCATAAAAAAAACACATTGTATGTATTATACTAATTCTACAATTATATCATTTATTCAGGGCCAATTTTGTTTATAGCAAGTATTTTGAACTGAATATTTTTAGTGTTTTATTTAATAAATTTCTTCAAATAATTCATTTTTACTAAAATACACTCATCCCTCGCTTAACACGGAAGGTAGATAACTCTCATATAACCCTCTTTTTCATAAATTTGTAAGTCTCGATTTACACGGTTTCGTTCAACCCGGTGATCTAGCAGAACTTACATATCTTCCGTGTTAAGCGAGGGATGGGTATACTCACATTTTGAATACACATAATGATAAAAAGTTTCTTAGATATACACGTGCATAACTTTTATGGCGACTAACTTTCATAGTGACTTTTGACGTCCATTTTATCATATCAACGAATGTTCAATGCTCAAAAGAATTCCCCCTCAAGAAAATCAACATTATACTATTATATGATTCTCGATTACAAAGAAAGGAATATAAAAAGTATCGTATGAAATACATAATAAAATGGAAAATACCGGTTTTGTTGCGTCTTTTGAGTACCTAAGTCTCTTAATTGCAAAGACTTATTATTCCGCAACAATAATTTACAACACGTGCACACGTTCTACGCAGATACATTTTTTTGATCTCCCTCGATATGGTATAATACAATTATTTTGCAAAAGTAGATCACAATAGCCACATAATATACTACTATACAATATATAAAAGGGTGCGTATTATACAAAGACTTTTTACTTTCCTACTACTTTTGTCCAGAATCATTATTTTCTAAACATATATTTTGAAGGGAGAACCTTACATACACTTTAGTGTAATAAACAAAATCAATATTCGCAAATTATTTTGAATTTAAGATTTGCCTATAGATAGGCTTCAGCTGAAAGAATCTTTAATGGAGCAATACTATAATACAGTTATGCAAAGTACCGGCGCGAGGTTATTTGGCGCCCTAGGCAACGGTTATTGGCGCGCCCCCTTTTTAACAAACTGTGGAATATTTTTTTTTTATATGCATGTCCGCTTATAATGTGGATTATATGGCGTCTTAATGGAGGTATCTCAAGATAAGTTTTACGAGAACTGTTTGTTACTCAGTCGCTTAACTTCTTTTTTTCCAAGTATATAGAATACGATACATAATTATAACGAAAAGATACAAGCATAATAAAAAAAACGTACTATTATTTGTTATTAGATCATAAAAAAATAATTTGAAATCTTAATTTATGCGCCCCCTAATGATATGCGCTCTAGGCGATTGCCTATTTCACCTGTATGGTGGCGCCGGCCCTGGTTGTGCATAACCTATCCGTATGCGGACTAAATAGAAACATTCCCAAAACTGATATTGGTCAGTAAGAAGCTAATTAAATTTTATTTTGATATCAATATTCACAAGAACGTTTTTTACGATGTCTGCTATGCAAATATAGTTAATATTTATATTATTGCTTTCATAAAACCCATTTTAGAGTAATTTCTCCAAAAATGTTGGTCAAAAGACTGCTCGTTTAGCTTGAAATATTTTCGAATAAAAATATATTTTATTATGCTTACATAACGTTATAAGCACGCATTGCATATTAGCACAAGACTAGATGATCTGGAACACAGTTCCTCAATTATAAAATATACTATTTATATCTAGACTCGAGAGATATTATAACATTTATATCGCAGTCCTCAATATTTTTAACGTTTGCAGCCAGTCCACAATTGGAAAATGGAAATTGGCCATCCTGTAAGATAGGTTGTGCATCACCGTCACCAAAAACAGCCTACTTTGCAAGGCTTCACATATTTTTCGCTGGGTAGAACAGTTCTTTAAAAAAAGAAAGTTTGAGTAATTGAGCACAAGCATTTCTCGTTAAAAAGCTTTTCTTGGGATACCTAAATTAGAAGAATGGATTATATAAGAAGCCATCCGTAAAAAATATGACGTCTTAAACATGTATTGATAAATGAAGACTCAATTATTATTCCATGTTTGTGTTAAGCTACAAATTTTTCAAGATTTTAAAATGTAAACATTGAAACTTAAGTCGTGCTTCATGGTGGCACTCTATTCTGCTTTGAGTTAAAGAAATAAAAGAGTTAAAAGAAACACTATTCCAAACTCTTCTCATCTGTTAAATTGATTGCTCTATTTGTAACATTTGAATTTGACAAAAAATCCAACTGTTACACGTCAGCTATTCGTAAACATGACAACATTACTGACAACCCTAAAAAATATTTCTAGCCTTTGGCACGGGTTCAATTTGTTATAACTATTTTCATTTCGAAGGGGGAGGTTCAAATGAAGTTATTGTGCAACATCATATAATACACACTGCACCCCTTGTGTAAACACAACAAAAAACGAAAGGAATCAATACTTGGTCGACATTGAGTGTATTTTGTAATTTCAAATCAACTATCTGCAGACCTCGCAATATTTATACATAATAACCAGTGTTGTAAAAAGTGAATCCATAAAAAGTCTTATAAGTATTCTCTATCAATTATAGGATGTTATTTGTAGTAAATTATTATCTAAATTCAGAAAATATGTAAGATTGACACAAACGTCATTTTGGAAATATTTTTAACGTGCATTTCTGAAAGAGATACAGTAAGAAGACATGTAGCAGAATATGCAATTTAAAAATTGAAATTTTGCAAAAAAGCTAGTGTCAAAATAAACTCTATTATTACTGAAAATATGTAATATGTTCTTATGTTTTATACAGTAAATCTACTAACTAATCATTTCACAGAAATAAAAACATAATATATTGTATTTTATATTTAGACTTTTCTTGAGAAAGCTCAAAATTGATTAACAACGATTTTACGCTTCTCTGTAAAAGTGTGAGCCGAAGTTACCGGTAATAAAAAAATAAGTATTCACGTATAAACTGACAATTTGTGGTACGAAGATATTAAAATTATTTGATATGTAAATAAGTTTGTTCACAGTTAACATATTTTCTTTTATACTACGTTCATAAAGGAGGTTATTTCATAAAATTAAATAACAACAAGCAATCATTCGAAAAAATTTGGCAATGTAAAATTAAAATATATATTAACCTTTCATATTATAATGTACATGTATCAAAAATGATCCCTCATATTAACCACATTAATAAGTTTGTGTCAACGTCAAGATAACCCTTTTTTAAAAAATGTGGGATGAAAATACATTATGTGGCGTTAATAGAGAAGTACTTCTGTAAGCGTTGGTTTTTACTTGATTTTGTATTAATTTTCTGTTTTTCTTTTACGGCAACTGAATTATTTTACTGCTTCGAAATGTAAACATGACTGGTTAAACGATTTTCACTTGGCCTGCATACATTTATGAATGATTTATTAAAGTAAAATATTATGTATTTATTTGTAGCCATCAAAGTGTAATTGAATCTAATTTTTCGCCATTTTGAATATAAAGTTACAAAAACTAGAGCCCACATAATATTTTCTTGACATAACTATCAAGATGATTATTTATGGTTAATTTGACAAAGATACATAAACAATCAAACTATTCATAATTTAAAATAAGAACACTATGATTACTAGCAACACAGACAATAACACTAAAAACAAGAATCTAATCAAACGCCATTTTGATCACTTTATCCGCCAAACTTTATCAAATTATGAACTTGTTCAATATTTTTGTGCAATTACACTCGCGATACGGTATAAAATATTAATTCACAGTTTTGCGTAACCGACATGCCGGGTTATTCTGTTGATACTGATGAGTAGATGGAACTCAGCATGGGAGTTATGCGTTAATAAAATTCTTCACATGGGGTTAGAGAATTATTATTTTGAGGGCTATTACAATAGTCAATGTGATTACACCGTGACATCTGGTACGCTTCCATGCTTTGTTTACGAGTGTTCTAAAAATAAAATTGCATCGCTGATGTTCTTCCCCGGTGCATATAATTGCACAATCTGGCAAATTAGCAAATATGAAATCAAAAATTTGCAATTAAATTAAAAATATTTATAATGCTAAAACAAACTATTTAATTTTAAATTACAAACAAAAAGATTTTTCAAGACTATTAACGAGACACGTCGCTTGCAAATCAAAACAATAAACTAGAAATATTTATAATTACCAATGCCAAAAAAATAGAATTACAGTAGAACCTTAACAAAACGATGAATACGAAAATGATGGATTCGAAATTACACTGCACATCAAAGTAAATAAGAAAGATAAGATCGTCTCAAACTTTCCACTAGCTAACGTCCTAGACCCAAGTCTTCGTTCTTTATGTTCATCTGAAGATAATATCAGAAGTTGTGACAAAAATTAAGGGATAATATTCGAGATTTAGCGCAATAAATAACAATTATCATGATACATATATTTTAATATTTAATTGAACGGGAAAATACCAACGAACATGGCTTTTGTTCTACTCGGCAGTGTGGACCAGTTTTCTAGAATCTAGATTCACGAACGTAAACTTCACGTGGATCACGTGTGAAAAAAGTGATTTTCCTGACCATAATATAATCTTATTTTTTATATATTTTAAATAAATATGCGAAATCTCGGTAAACAATGTTTAACTAACCATCTCAAGTATGCTATTTCTTCAATATTCAATATTACTATTTTCTACATAAAACATATTTTACCTTCATCATTAACAATCATAACAGTTTTGTTTAATTTAATTACGGATAACATATTTTATGCCGATTATTTATTACCTTCTACGTTTATTTGCAAGATTCCTCAGATTAAAAACTCGAAAATGTAAAAGATTGCTATATTCCCATGTCATAAAGCTATTTAAAAAATATGTTAATTTATATTTCACTAAAATATCTCAATTTTTCACACACCACTACCATGATTAACTGGCCAATATTATAGATTATCTCCTAACTCAAGAGAAGACATGTAGAAAACTATATTTTAATGATGAGCCATGAAAGTAGCCGAGTAGTGAACCTTCTTCTATTGTACTTAGAAGTACAATCACATGTTTGGTGTTTTTGTTGATTTCATATTTTTAATGTAGAATACACTTTTGCAACGTGTATTTACGAAGCTCATTTCACTCTTACGCTATTTTAATTAAGACATGTAAAATATCATAACGCATCGAACTTTTTTTTTCGTAAAATATCACTTTTTTCACTTCACTTTTCAAGGGCTCAGTATTGTAATTATTTGTCAATTAAAGTAATTAAACCCAGTTAACCAAAGAAATATTTCATTAAGTTTTATCGTCTGTGCAATATCTTTTAGCATAGTAAAGATTTTATGAGACTACTCGGAAGCAAAAAAATCTTTTTTTCTCGTTCATCCAATTATATCCAATACCTGTTCCATCTGCCATATTGCCAGCTAACTAACAAAAGAAAATTATAACAATTAATAACCATCAACCATACTCCACATTTAAGTGCATTATATAGCATTGTCCGTAGATATTTCATGTTTTTTTAAGGAATAATAATTTTAATGGGATGCGAAGACGGGTCGTCGTTCGGCAGCCGTGACGGTATACCACTGATCACTGGTGCATACTTCCTATCAACCCATGAAGTATTTGTTACTAAAAATAACATTAGCGCCAAAGGTAAAAGTTTTATAAATGATCGGTTTTGAATTCTGTTTTAAAAACTATACATAAAAATTATGATAATATAAAAAAAAGAACTTCGTAATTCTGTTGCAGGTAATCAAACGCATTTTTGTATTTTAAATATGTTTTTTCACGTGTCTTATATCTCCACGGTCGTCTAAGAATCTTTATCGAGTGTCTTAAATCCTTAAATAAGTAACAGGGACATTATCGTTAATAAACCTTCTACGAATCTGATATTCATCCCAGTTTATTTTCTGTCACTTTAAATAGTACTTTAAAACTATTGATGAAAGTGCGAAACATTGATCCCGAGAGAAGATACGTAGGTATATTATCTATGCACACATTGGTGTCAAAGAGAGGCAGCGTTTGGAAACCATTTTGTGTTGACTATTTCAAACGTTTTTTACAACTAACTAAAAATCTTTACAACGTATTCAAAAACATATTTTTATCATTTGAATCTCTTATAAATTTGCATAATCTCTTATATGATCGTCTAGTTTAGGGCATTTTCAAATAACGCATGTCAACCTTATAAATTTTAAAACCATGTCAAATTATTATATACCAGGGGTCGGCAAACTACAGCCTGCAAGCCAAATGCAGCCGGATAAGTTAATTAAGTCACTAATATTTAATTCCAGTTTGATAAAACGCCATCTCGTAAAAAATCAGTAGAGTTCATCATTATTATGTGCCATCTTGTTGTCCAATAATACGAAAAATTTACATGTTTTTAAATTATCTTAATTGATGAATTTAAATGTTTTTTTTGTCTTAATTGTGCCAGCATTATAACCGCATAGTTAAAAGGTGATATTTTTTTACAAATTAAAATCACCTATATTTATCTCCTAGAGTTTGCTTCTTAGCAGTGGCGGATTAAGCAACTGAGAGGCCCCAGCCACAATAAAACTCTAAGTTACTGTTTTTCGGATAACATGAAAAATAAATTTGAAATATTGAGCTAATTATAATACAAGCTTTTTTGAGGCCCCCAAAATTCGGAAACCACAAGCGCGCGCCTTGTGCGCTTATGAGATAATCTGCCACTGCTTCTTGGTCCTTTAGGAAAAGGTTTGCTGACCCCTGGCCTATATAATACCTCCGCATGGATAAAGAACATAACACATATGCTACGTGAGTGTATTCTTTTTGCTTTGAAAGTATAGTATTTTTGTCTTGATACTAGAACGTCGGCCGTCATGATCAGTTTTGTAGCGATGACTGATTCTTTGATGTGACATCGTTTTCTAATCACCAAATTAAGGTCCTATTTTAGTGAATTGACATTTCTGTAACCAATAATTAAATCGACGCCACTGCGAACTCCACAGCAATGCATTAGGAATAAATGTTATTACATTTCACGGTGTGCATATATAAATTTACAAATTCAGGTGCAAAGCGCGTGCCGCAAACAGCCTGGCCAGAGCCGGCGGCGGTTCTTGAAGACGGCGAAGCGCAGCCTGTCGGGTGCCCGCAGCCCGGAACGCTATCGGTTTTGCCCGTCCACCAGGTGTGACGGCGACAGACTTCTGACCTCATCAAAGCAGCTATCTTAAGAAAAGAACATGTGATAATTTTGAATGGAATGTACAATAAAAACAATCGTATATGCTTCCAACATGTTACGATGCGTTTTGTATTGTAAGATTTTTTTTTTACCAAATGCGCCCGATAGACTTGCCTACCTTAACGCACTTTTGTATTACATAAAGTGTCTTAAGAATTCAGAGAAAATAATTTTATTTTTCTCCAATAAATATTATGAATTCAGCAATAATAAATGTCAAATTACATACTTTGTCCGTTTATTAGTATTAATTTACTTTTTTTTCAAAACTTCGTTCTTGAGTACACTCAACTCTTTATTTTACACGATTTAAAAAATATACGGTTCACTTAAAAGAACAAATATTATATTTTTACACGAATTATTCGTTCTAACACGATTCCTAATCCAAGCCCCCAAAATAGAATTTAATAATAACAGGAAATTGAGCAACACAAGACAGACATAATAACAAACAAAATACTTCATTAGATCCAAACACATATTTAGACGTATAAAACATTTCTAGCGATCTATGTCCAGTCCCTCATAAAATTCTACGCATATAATCGAGTAGCGACGAATTGTATTATTTTTCTTAATTAAACTACATACATGTATAACATAGATAGGTAATAAATAATATATTTTATAATTTACTTATTGGCTCTTCATTATTTCCCTTTTTTACCGGTGTTTATATTCCACAATTTTGATTTTTTTTCAAATACCACAGTTATTTTAATTCAAAGAACGAACCTTCAATTTTTACACGGTTTTTGCCGAACGTATCTACCGTGTAAAAAAAGAGTTGTGTGTATATCATAAAATTTCGCATTTTGGAATATAATACAATATAATAGAACATAATCAAAAATTAATTTACTCAACCCGACGGATTTAGAACTAAGATAATAAAAGTATTTGTGAACAGTAAAAAAGATATTTTAAAAATCTCAGTTGCAATAATGAAAATATCAAACCATATCTTACCAATCAATAAATGTAATCATGATTGGAAAGCCGCCTTACAAATCAGCGATTACAATATTAAGAATTATCAATTAGAAATAAAATTTTCAAAATAAATCGTCAAAGATTTATACTTACTATTAATTAGACACAAACGCAAAGTATTTGTTTATTTAACCATCAGTACAACATATGACAAAAAATCAATTAAAGACGAAAAAATTCGGTTGGTACTTGGTATAATTTCGTATTGTAAAACAAGTTATGAACTAAAAGCACAATGATAAAAAAAATAACCATTTTAAATGCTCGTTAAAATCATATCCGTTTCCAATCTTAAGGAATCCATCGAGTCTGCAATTTGGCAATCCAGCGTGCATTCGTCCTGATAAATTAAAATTATTGCGGGTACATAAAAATCGTCAGGAATTGAAAGTTTCCTGAACTTGACCCTGTCATCGCTGATGTTGTTTCCAAGTAATGTTTTCGACATGACAATTTGTTCATCAAGGTACCACCAGGAATAGTCGTCCAAGCAGGCGCTGTTGAAGATTTTGTAACGCTCTGCGATTTCGTAGAATGTTTCTTCCTCGCATACGTTTAGAACTACTGAAAATTCTGAAACAAATTTCAAGCAATAATATTTTTACAAAACTTATTTCACTAAATATAAAACCAACTAAATGATAACTAAAGCTTTATCTAAAATGGAGCCACCTTTAACAATTCTTCAATAACCCAAAAACCTCTTTCATCGAAAAAAAGTCCATTTTCAAACATCAAACTAAACGACGTTTAGATTTTGATAAATCTCACCCAGAAACTTATTATACATAAATAAATAATTCTTTATTGTTGTTGTTTTAATAACAACCTATATTTATTAACAATCACACGCAAGTCAATCTTTTTTATAAAATAGTCGTTTTTAAAGACTTTTAACTAAAGCTGCAGCGTTTACGAATCAGTGCTCTAAATGGAAAATATCGTTTGCTAGAATTATAGGAAATTGGTATAGTTTTTTGCTGTTCGTAATTAAAAGAAGACGTGCAAAAAAGCCTTTAATTAATTAAAAAAGATTTTTTGCGATTTTGAATAATATTCACCAACTAGAACGGATGTTTTGATTATTTTCTTCCTAGTCTGTTACTATTTTAATTCGTTACTTTGTACAGATTTTAAATTCTGGTCCCATTCATTCCTTGGAGTAAAGGATTATGGACGTACATGAACGTCGGCGTGATTTTAGTACATGAAAGGAGTACGGACGTACTTTTAACTCGACACAATAGCATCTGTCTGTGATCATATACATATATGCTTCAAGTATGAATTATTGGAAAAAGTCACATAATTGTTATATTAAAAAATGTCAATGTAAAGTAAGGCTAGTGAAGATTCTATATACTAATTTAAAGGTTAACACTGCTAACTTATATTGCAATTCACATTCATTGATCAGAGTAAAGTAAGTGTTGATTGAATTTTAAATGAAAAATAGCGCTGCCTATAATCATTATAAATATAATATGATACAAAATAACACTATCTTTGGTGTGGATAAAAGAGAAGACTTCAAGGGATTTGCTTTTATTTAGTTAAATTTAAATACAAATAAATACATAGGAAAACAATGTTAAGATCTGATAATCAAAAGTAGGCACTACCGTTAAATTCTTTAAATATTACGTCAAGCTTTTAAATGCTCGCATAATTGTTAATGATATTTAAAGACACTAAAAAGCTTGAAATATGTAAAATATAAATAAATACCAGTCAATGAATTAATAATTCGCAGTGGTCTCGCATTCACTGTCAGAAATCCTATGACGTATTTATTATCTTTCCACCAGGGTACATGAAAATCGAAGGGCACCGTTTCATCTTCTGGAAGATTTTCTTTGTAGTGTAAAACTGGACCGTACGGAGCGTATGGGACTCGCAGTCCTGTTACTGGATGGACAAATGTTTTGAAATTTCCTACAACATTAAACCAATGGCTAATGTCTTTTCCAGCGAATGCCAGGATGGGAAGAATATCCTAAATAGAACAAAAAAATGAAGTCTAATTATGCGACACATTGCCATCGTAGTTTCATTATTACCGCATTAGAATGTAATCTCCCACATTTTTAATGTTTTTAACCTTAGTAGAATGATATAATTCATTTAGCGTAGTTGTGGTATGCGTTTGGTGTATGTATATTTTTATCCATGTCTGCTCCCAATGTGGAGCATATGGCCTCCTAATGGAGGTATCTCAACAGAAGTTTTTCTACGAGAACTGTTTGTTACTCAGTTGCTCAACTACTTTTGAGTTTCACGATATTGGATATATTTGAAAATTTAAAAACATTTGAATAACTAATACATACAATCTTCAGATACATTTTAGGTTATATTTATAAGATTTATAATTAAATTAATTTAAATTTTATATCAAATAGTTGCACAATCAAACTTGCATATTAAATAAAAATAACAGTTTTTTACCGTGTTCTTTTTATGCTTTTCTATCAAACTTGTAAGATTTAATATTTTTCTATTTATGATTATCCATAAATCATCAATTGCATTATGAATAACTACTTCCGATGGCAGAAACCATAATTTTTTTGTCATGTTTATTAAATTTGTCTAGGAAATTATTATATTCACAAGGTTTAGAAAAATAAAACTAACAAAATGTAATAAAGGAATTGCTTTTGTTTTGCTGCATATTTTTTTTTTTTGTATTTGGGCTACTATTTTTACGGTTCTATAATCACTTCAAATCAAATTCAATATTATTATATCTTTACATGAATATGATGTTACATTGCGTTAAAAGATGTATTTTTTTAATTTCAAAGTAGTCAATACAGTGACAAAAAATATTTAAAAGAATGGGTTTTTCCTTATTATAAAACATGAAATTATGCTTCTGTAAAATATAGTTAAGAACTATTATTGTCGGATTACATATTTGATTATTATCAACTAGCAACATGCTAATGTTGATAAGCATTAAACAGCTGTAGTAAGATTGTTGTCAAGTTGTCAGCGCCGTTATGGTTGCCAACATCATAACCCTACCCTATCAACTGTCAATGTCATTAAAGTAAACGTAAACATATTGCCACCGGCAGATCGGCTCTTATACAAAAGTTCTACATCGAGACTGAAGAATTATGAATATCAGTTACGATTTTAAATACGGTAAAAACACGTTTGTTTCTATCGAATTGACGATATGGTTGAAGAAAACATTTAATTTTAAATCAACGTTTTTGGCTGTTTTTGTGTATTATTCAAAAAATTGTTTCAAATACATGTACATATTAACTCATTTTGTCATATCATATAAATTAAGATCACATCAATTAAAATAGGCTATACAATAAATACACAACATTTTAAAATGAATAAAAAAGATTATAAATACATATACATATTATAAATCATGAATTAAAAAAAAAACTTCTCGCTACAAGCTTTAACCGTAATTCGTTTCACATTCAAATGCTCTAATCCCTGAATGGAAATGTATAACCACTGATTTTAAATGAGTTTATGAACTATAAACCGATCCTGAAAACTTCGTATAGAAAATGATTAGCTAACTATTGATATCTTCTTATCCTCATCTCACCACCTCTTAAAAAGATTTATTGAGTGACAGAGTTGCTATCATGTGTATTAAAAGATTTATTTACATGATTCATTATTAATTAATATTACCTACTGATTTTAATTTAAATATTTGTTTTTCTAACCTTTGCCATTCAGCCTTTTCTCTGCTGTCAAATTTTCTTAAAAGTTTACGAAGTAAAAAGATAAATGGTTAATAAAATAAATGTTGATGAAAATTACTAATGATTTATTTATATTTTTTTACAGAAAATGTCATCCCTTTTGAAGAGAAAATCAAACCGTTATCACATGAAAAGATAATACCTTCACAACTTACTTCAAATAAAAATGAAACTTTTCTTTTGTCAGAAGTTAACTCATCATATGGAAAAGAAATACACTATAATCAGCCAGCAGGTAAATTAATGTATAAGAAAGAACAATACCATAATTCCTCAATTATAAGATCTGTCCCTATGTTTATATACCATTAAACAGAATAAACGTAACACAGCTTCATTTAATACGACATCGATTATAAGACGACCCTGAATTCAGAGACACCTAAATAGGAAAAAAATGCCTCTTGTAATCAAGGAAATACGATTATATAACATACTACGAATTTAATATGTGATATATATATGTGATATTTTTATCATCATATTTCAGAAATTCTACTTTCAAAGATTGTTAGTTTCTATGATAAATTAACAGAAAAACCATATACTTGATTTTAGGTCAGAAAGTTCTAGTACCCGTTTCAATGGATAGTTCTTCTAAAAACAATATTCAAGATGGTATCAAGAACTTCTTACGTGAAATATTCCTGCCTCAAGGATACCCATACAGCGTGAGTGAAGATTATACCAGTTATCAAATATGGGACACCACTCAAGCATTTTGCAGTACCATCACAGGTAATTTAATACAATAGATAAACGATTGTCAATGTGTTGATTATTTACTAGCTGAACTCGGTAATAAAACTAAACATATTATATCCAATGCAGCATTGTAGTTTTTAAACGTGTATTTCAGTTTATCAGTTGTAACTTTTTTAATTATAATAAAATTTAAATTATTTAACTTTGTTATGATTTAATTTACTTAATAATTATTTTAAATCAACACTTTTTAGGAATACTAGCAACCCAAGCTGTCATGAAAGGAGTTGGGGTTGGAAATGTAGAAGCGACACCTCTCGCTGCTACAATAACGTGGGTTTTAAAAGACGGAACTGGACATATTGGCAGAATTGCTTTTGCATGGTGGAAAGGGTAATTTTTCATTACTTAACTTATTGATACATGTAGTTAGTTTATGGTTGGCTCTTACATGGGGGAAAATATATCTTAATTAACGGACTTATCATCTTATCCAAATATGTACTAAAAATAATAAGTAGTTATAAGAAACCTTTTTTTCATATCAACATTATATCTTCATTTTAATAGTATCATATTTTGAAATGTCCCAATTAAACCGCTTGCTGGGTCAATTGCATACTGCTTAATGCGATTCCAGTATATATAAATTATACTGGTTGCCTTGTAAGGCTAATTTTTAGCAAAAGATTAAGAAATGAATTTATTCTCTATTTTTATATGACGACTCGAGAAACAAGCGTTAATTTTCATAATCCTAAAATGTCGACAAATCAATTAAAACATTA
The DNA here is from genome assembly GCA_031772345.1 of Himalopsyche anomala. Taxonomy (NCBI): domain Eukaryota; kingdom Metazoa; phylum Arthropoda; class Insecta; order Trichoptera; family Rhyacophilidae; genus Himalopsyche; species Himalopsyche anomala. The sequence continues at coordinate 25,288,351 of CM062826.1, forward strand.
TTTTATTTCTTACAAAAAATGTCTATTTTTTTTATTATATTATCTTGCTATTTTCATATAATTTATATTGTTTTTTTATCTGTTTAATAACTGCCATTTTACTATGAAAAAACGTAACGGTGCCTCCAAAATAATCGCGCAAAAATAAATCACATATCTATATAAAAAAAAGTGTTTTGAAAATACTGTTGCTAGTGTCCTTTTTTCTTTCTACAGTCGATGTGGAATTGTCACCTCTAGATTAATTTTCGATGATACATGTAGACTGCCATCTTCTTTCCAGAGCCCTCATATACACCCCTAGAGTTTTATAAGAACTGTTATAAGAAAACAATACCGTATCTTCTTTTAATACAAACTAATGAAATTGATACATTTTAGGACATCTTTAGATGCTGACTGTAAAAAATGGAGACTTGTAGCAGACGTTTTGAATGATGCCGCATTGTGCTTAGAATTAGCCCTTCCAGTATTCGGAGGCTATACAACTTTCATTCTCTGTTTATCAACGGTTATGAAAGCGATTGTAGGAGTTTCAGGTTAGCAGTGTTTCATTTAACGTTCATTATTTGTCTATACATTATGATTGATCTATAATTTTTCATAATATCTTTAGAAAATTTATGCTTATGACAATAATATAGTGATAATTTAAATCGATCCAGGTGGTGCGACTCGTGCTGCCTTGATTCAACACCAGGCTGTGAGAGGAAATCTAGCAGATGTAGCAGCAAAAGATGGGTCACAGGAAACGGCAACTAATCTTGTTGCGTCACTTGCTGCGATCACCATCCTATCTTTGTGTGATCAGTAAGCAAACATTTTTTTAAAACCCAATGTACCAACCAATAAGCTGCAGAATTTGCTGAACAGAATTGATTTAAGTTCTGCTAAACTTTTATTATAATTTTTTTTTGTTTTTCTAGGTTTATAATATGGCCATTATTTTTCCTGTTCACCTCGTTACATATCTTTTCAAATTACCGAGCGGTGAAATCTGTCTGCTTACAAAGATTGAACTCGAGCCGCTATTTGACTGCTATCATAATTTATTTGCAACATAGGATGTTTGTGAAAACAAGCTATGTCAATTCTAAAGAGCCCGTGTTCTTCTTTCAAAAGAATGTAACAGGTATGATTTTTTGAACAATTATTTCTTATACATTCACTATATATTAAACCAAACACAACAGTTATATTTAGATTTCTATGAAGAAGTTTCTCAGCCTTAGTATATTCTTCATTCTCAATTTTTAAGCTTTAATCTTTAACCTAGCACGCCGGCTATAATTTTCAATAATTAATTTAATTATTTCGTGATGAGATAACTCTTCTTTGGCATGTTGAGCCCGAAAAATTTGAAGAGATATCTCGCCTGTGGCAGCCATCCAGTTAAAGATAATTTTTAGGCTTTCAATCACCAAACCTTCTCCATAATGCAAATTATGATTAACATATACTATAGTTCTTTATTATATACCTGACAACAATCAATCAATTCAAAACAGAAGTTTATTTTAGATTCTCATTCTCTATTAGGGCTTCCAATTAACCGGACTGAAACACTAACCGGTTTTCGGTTTTTTTCTGACAAATAAAACCGGGTAACCGGTTTAAACCGAAATATCATGTATTTTGATTATGTAGGTATGCAAAAAAAAATCGTAGAAATTTTTCAATATTTTACATAACAGCTAATACTCCAATTTCAAACAAGAAAACGATATTTATCTTAGTGGGACTCTAGTTACCAACCTGTTAGTCATGGCAAAGTAACGATACTAGAACTTGAATCTTACAACTAGAACAAAGAAGGCAATATATGTAACAATTACTATAATATGTGAAAAAATATTTTATGATAAAAATATACGTCAAATAAATAAAAAATATTATAAAACTCACCAAAAGAGCGATGTTTAAATGCATTCAATTTGTTAAGCATATCAATTGTATAAGATGAAGCATCCAATGTTTAGACAAAAGTAGAGTAGAATACCAAAATATTCACTTTATTTATTATGTCCCTACGCCCAATGTGTAGCATATGAACTCAACAAATAATTTTTCGGTGAGAACTGCTTGTTACTCAGTTGCTCAATCCCCTCTTTTTTCAAAGAGAGAAAAGATTGAAGGTTAGGGCTAGAACAGGACTAGTAGTTGACTGATAACTCTTACTCCGTTACTTTTTTAGGATCGGATAGATAGATAGTTTAATGCAATATTAGGCATTACAGTCATCCATGCCTTTGAAAAGAAATCTATAAACTGATTGCAAAAATCCGACCATACTGGAATTCGAGCCCGTTCGCTCCTCAACCCAAGACAACGACATTGACTACTCGACCGCGGACTCGGCGTTATCATTTTCATCATTTGCAGACCATAATAATTGAGAATAACAAGCGCAATAGTAGATTGAATCAATATATTATATGTACTCAAAATATTATATAACAAAAATTATTTATTATGAATATTTATTTATTAGGCATATGTTATTTATTTTATTTTCTGAACAACTACTTCGATATATATTATATTATACTAACATTTCCATTTACGTATTTAGTACAAAATTACTAACATTAAATTATATAAAAAAAACATAGTTCGCGTTTATAGGAAAAATAGTGCAATCGAATATAGGAACCAAAAATAGCTTTTTTTTTAAATATTGTTTGAGTTTAGATAGATTTTGGGGTGGCTATATTATGCTATTTTCGTGAAAGAGTCAATGAACTGTAAATTTCCTACATTCTAATATTTGCTACGTATAAGCAATTTGTATAATATAACTGAAATAAAAACTGTCAATAACTTTAAAATAAATTTTTCTTCAGCATTTAAATATGTGCACATTAGGCATAAGAAACATACATCAAATAATCCTGTACGACGACGCCCCAGTGTGCAGACCCCTAATGGTCATAAAAAAAACATGACAAAATGAAATTTTTTATTGGTTTACCCATTGTTAATTGTTATTTTTTTTAAAAACTGACTGTCGACCTTGTGGATGGGTACTATTCTGCCCACATCTGAATTAAGACAATGAGATTTTACAATATGCAATGTTGAGAGCTTGCAACTGAGAAAAGGGCAGGTACCTACCCTTGTCCCAAATTGACCTTCCAATATGTCCCAATATGCATCTTTTGTCAAAAACATATGTATGAACTTGACAACAAGCAACCGCCTTATTGAACAATAAATAAAAATAAATTTATGGCGCAATTTATATTATTAGTGCTTTTCAAGATGATTTTAAGGCTACTTTCTTGGAATAAGACAATTCGTTAGGTAAAACATTTAGATGAAACATTACAATACATGGTGAATAAAAAGTTGATACAATAATTAAAATTATCAGAATAATTATATTTCAAAAATCATGCAACTCTAACTACTAACAAGCACACATAGGCATATAAAAAGGTAGAGAGTTTTAGATTACTAATCATAAAATTGCATATGCTTAAAAATGGTATACATATGTTAATTATATGGAATGAATTATTTTTTTAGAGATTTATTAGGATGTTTTTTTTTTAAATCAATAAAGTATATTGAGTGACGTGCATATAAGAATCATTCGTATCTTAATAAATGATTACGAAAAAATGTTAAATTATTTGAAAAAGTCATTTCTGTTCGTGACATGGACAACTTTGAGACAGAAGTATATTATTCTTCAAAATGTATATATATATATATATATGTGTGTACATGTTTGTTGTGTTTTATGAATTGTTTCCTATATTACGCAGTAAATTCATTATAAAACATTTTTCTTTTTGTAAAAAACAATGAAAAACAAGAAAAGAGTATTTTTGATATAACCCGGTTAACCGAGTGAAATAAACCGGTTTTCGGGTTTTTTAAAAACGCGCGATAAACCGGTTAACCGGTTTCGGTTTTAAACCGGTTTGGAAGCCCTATTCTCTATATAGTCTTTATAAATCTTCTAAATAAATGACTGTAAAACCATTACACTTCACTTAATAATAATTATTAATGTGCGACATTCAAAGGGTGATAATTATAATCACTCATTTCTACTGAACAAATTATTTTTTTCAGAGCAGACTGTATGTGGGTACAAAGTCAACGTGGATATTCGATAACACAATTAGTTATCTCTGAAGAAACATCATTAAATGATATGAACAATGCTGTAAATGTATTCAAAGATTCAAAATATCTACTCATAGTAAATTTAAAAACTAAGAATATCTTTATCATTTTGGATAAAGCTGCAGCATCTGAAGATATTTTATGTTCATATTTTCACGCAATTATTTATGGAATAGCATTGTCAACCTGCAAGAATCAACCACTTGTAAGTAATTTAGAAAATTTTATCAATACAATCTAACATCTGCTACAATCTCTCTTGCACTAAACATTTCCTAACAGTTGTTTGTTTCATAACAGTGTTTTCCAGGACCAATTGTAACATATTCACTATATCCATAAAGCATTCTGTATTGTTGTATATTTTTCAGGCACTATCATCCGATGTTGCATGGCATACGCATCAAACATTTCAAAGTTTCCGCATGTCTATGAAAAAAATTTCTACATCATCTATTGAATTCTCTCAAAAAGTTCAAGAGTATGTCACGAAAGAGTGTAGCGATTTTAGCAATGGCCTTAAAAAGACAGGTAAAATATTTCAATCTAATTTTATGTATTTATTTGAAAAGCAATAGGTTTATTAAAAATAAAGTAGATTGACATATTTGTCAACTTATTATGTAGTGATGGAAAATCCACATATCTCATGAACAGCCGTTATTCATTTTAAACAGTTTTTTATTTAATTTTCAATTGGTATACTAAATTTGTGTGTCATTATATTAGTCAACATAATATTTTCTAGTATGTTTGGAAAATCTCGTGTTGATTAACGTAATGGTAAAATTTAACACTTAGTTATTTTTTCTGTTTATCTACAGGCTGGAACTTGAACCAATGTTTACTTCTGTCAGGAGAATGGAGAGCTGATTGGAATCAACTGCAAAAGAAACCATTATGAAATAACCAACAATATAAATGATTTAACCGCCCTATGCATATGAACGCACTTGATACGCACACTTTGACTGTACCATTCTGCACTATCCCGTATCACACACGCGCTTGAGAAGAAATAATATATCTCAAAACTACAAACTGTAATAAATACGCACGTGTCCTAAAAACATGCGACTACAAGCCTACACAAGTTGTTCTCAAGGGCAAGCGAAGTTTGCGGTCGGTTTCATTGACGTTTCGTAATTCTCATATGTATGATGAGTATGACTAACATGGTATTCATAATCTTGACCAAAAAAAGGTGATTTTTTTTGCATACTTCTCGGGAAGTTACCTGCAGGTATGGCGTTTAATACCATAATTTGAATACACCGTAACATTCAATTTTTATACAGTTTGAGTTTTGTAAATGAAGCTCGTATATGAGCTTATTTTTTTATTAGGTTAGTAAAGTTTCTGTTTTTACAGATTATATTTCCAAGCTTTTAAATTTAATGGTAACCTCATAATTATGTTTAAAATTGAATTGTTTTTTTAAATTATAGTAGTCATCTCAATTATTACGGTGCTCCAGTGAACAACTTTTCTAAGCTGCCTGAGGCCAACTTTTGAGTTGTAATTTGGTGGTTACGTTGAATATGCTCAAAAGTAGATCATACCAAGTATCAGTTGGCACACACCAATTTCAGTATTTCAAGTTTGAGCACTACACAAAGTAGGTTCTGTGATAGAAATTGGGAGATGAGTTGGTGGTTTCTTTGGGTTAGGTTGATACGTGGTTTGATTGTAAATTAATGTTTTGTTAATAATACTCGTTGAGTTTATCTTTATTGGAAATAACAAAAAAGCAACATTTTATATTCGGTAAAAGATCTATACTTTTATTTATTTAAAATAGAATCAACATACAATACTGTCAATGAGAATCCATTAGCATAACACGATCCAACGCATTCACAAAATGTATTCAATAAACATTTCAGTTACCTACACAATACGATCTTTTGATCACAAAAAATACTATAAAAATGACTCTTGCAGACGAATATAATATTTTGCATATTTGGCAAATTAAGCCAAGGGTGGTCAAATGAAAACTAAGTTAAAAGTAATTTGAAATACTAGGTAGATCAAGTTGTAGCACTCATGGCAGTAGCGTACCACTTGTTTTTGTGGAGTTGGATCCAAGAATGAACACTGTCATCATTGCGTTCAATGATGGTTTTTTTTTAAATTCTGTAATACGAGGTGTAGAGAGAGAGATTTAGTCTAACTACTAGTCATCTCCTAACCTCGATCATATCAGCGCCACTGGTATACAGTATGAATGTCCAACATACAAACTAGAAAACTTATTTCTTTATTGATCCATTATACACATAAGTATTTATTATATACATATTCAAAGCGATCCAACGCCATATAGCCATAATAAAATATCTTGTAAGCAAAATTTATCTAGTTGTATTTACAGACAAATGGGGATGAAGAACATCTACTATTCACACGTCCATAAAATAAACCCAGTCTCTTAAAATTTCTGGACAGTAATGTTCAAAATTTCCGTGCTTGAAAGATTAATGATTTGTTTTATTTGCTCTAATCTACGCGCGTTTTTTTTTTTTAGGTTTGGTACATAGTTTCCATAAACTGCTGAATTTATTAGCATCTATACCTCACATCAAACGATTTTACTTAGTATGACACCTTGATAAAGAAATATAAAAATATGTCATTAGTGTGCATGTGAAACGTCATGTAAAGTGAACTAGTCTAGATAGATTTTGTAAATGAAGAGACAATAGACCTCCTAAAAAAGGAAATGGATTAATTCCTTATGATGCAGATTAAAGCCAATGTTGATTTAACAGCTGCTCGTTTGTAAAAGTTAGTAAAGTGAATCACAGAATACTGAGTCCATCTATAGTAATAAGGCGTTTGTAGATAATTAAAGTCTGGCAAAGTTTTACCATTATACAGCTCAGTGCATGTCAACACAATTCAGCACTTAAATTTGGTAAGAAATTATACAGTATGAAAGTTGTAAAAAAAAAGGGAAGATAAATCATTGATTGTTTGTATTGAATACTGAGGTAAAAAATATTTAATAACATACAATATACAAAAAAGTAGAAATAATCAACGAAACAAACACGTCTAACAAGTTACTATGAATCCAGCTCATTTTACAATAAGAAACATTTCGGATACTGTCTGTCACTAATGCATTTTGGGGATGAGTTTTACGCATTCGATATAACACAGTTACAGGATGTGCAATGGAATGATGTATTGGATTTTCAAGTCTCACGAGAGTGTATTGATTTTCAATGATGTTTGCTTTACAAGTGCAACAACCCAAAAAATAACAGAATGTTAATTTTGTTCCCCAGCTTGTTTCTCTGATTAGTAATAATATTAGCTATGTGTGTGTACCGCGATTTACTGACACAAGAGGTTTAGATTATGTTATATAGTGACTATGATGACGCAATGCCCCCCCATGCCTGGACATTTTGGAGGCCTCCTCTGTGAAAGATGCTTGAACGAGATCACCCAGTGCGTAGCCGCGAGGTTATCGTCTCCTCCTTTGCACAGTCTCTGCGACGGATCCCACGCTCGTCTCCTTCTGAGACTGGTCAATTGTTTCTTTCTTAGGAGCCTTTTGCCGTCGTCACTGAAAACAGTTAGATTCTAAAATATCTACTTTAAGATGTACTATAGGCAGTGGACTAGTTAAGCGAAGAAGTATGTCGACAGTATAAAAAAATAGGAACAAAACTTTGATACATCCTGTCTAATCTTAAACTTCACTAAGAAAATTGTAGTGGTGTGTCTACTGCGCGTTTTGTTAATTTACATTTATTTTTATTTTGATACAGCAAATGGAAAGAGAAGATGTTGTTAAGAAAAAGGGGAATCAGTTTGTGTATACAAATCGGTTAGATTATGTGTGTGTGTATATTCAGCGGTAAAATTCTATTTTTGGGTCGATCCTTTCTGGAATCGTCTATAGAAGGACATCGTAGACAGATGAAGAGCAAAAAGATCTTGACGCAAAAAGCGATAGCATTTAGCTTCTAGAAAATATTTTAAAAAGTAATAATGAATAGTTTTAATTTTTTTTAACTATGAGTTATTGTAATTTAAAAAAAATATTTATCTGAAATAATAAATAACAATTCTTCCAGATTGGTCATATAAAAAATGTTATTTATATTTTTGTGTGAGCAATAATTAAGCATATCACAAAATTTAAGAAAAAACTTAATTTAGTAAAAATTAACCCACCAATCAATGCCGGTTAATGGCAATATGTCCGGCCGCTAGCAGATGACTGAGACCAATTTTACCAGTTTGCCAAGGTCTTGTCACAGGTTTTTTTTATGAAAACGGTGGTCATACAACTCTGTTACGTAGTTTTATTACATCTTTTTTTTTTGATAGTTAGTTATTATTTCTTCAACAGAAGGTTAATATTTACACTGTCCTTCATCCATGGAGAACTTTTTCATCTATCTGCAGAAATATCAGTAATTGTCAGCTCTGGCTGCTCGTTCATCGGTATTTCTTATATATCTTTTCTTTTAGGCTTTCGAATAATGGGTAGGTCATTGAACAGCAATCATTGATCCGACTTCTTCATTAAATTATTGAGATTATGTTTTTTTTTATCGTATTTGCTTCCACCCTGGAATTAATATATAGGACTATTATAATCAGGCGGTTGTTTTGTTTTATGAATACTAGTATTTTCAAATTATATTCAAATTCCTTAAGCTACTTTGCTCGCGTTATTTTAGGATCTGGGAGGTGAAGTGGGAATTTATAGACTTCAACTATCTTATATGATAAATAAACATTCAGAAATTGATTTATAATCTTTAATCACAAAATAATGTTACTTAAATTTATGAATGAATTTTACAATCTAAATTAGCGCATAGTACCAGATTAAGCTCAAGATCTTGCGAGACTATTTATGTAATGACGATAAACAGCATAAGAGATACTCACAGAAATCATCTGGTTGTAAAACGTCTCCATGTTTACAATTCGGTTTTTCAGATGGATAGTTAGTGCCCCATGATATTTTCTAACATAGAATGACTTTAATATCTTCATTATTCTGCCATACAAGAACAAAGTAAAGGCTAATGTGACAGAATTTAAACCTCACAAACCAAAGTGCGTCATTCCATAGATATATTCTATATGAATAATACGGTAATGAACAGAAATAATACCGTCACATTAATAATGAGTAAATATAAGTTTTGACACCAAAAGCCAAAAACAAATAAAATAGACTAATTTAATTAATATGCAAAATTGTGCCACATGAATCATTGTATTGAGAGTTTAATTTTGCTGACCAATTGCGGGTATCATCGTTTTCAAATAAAAACAGTTGTAACAGATCGAACTTTAATTCGGTTACCAATATTCTTGGGTAAATTTTGTCATAGAATCTTCGTCACGACTATGCGGCGAAAAAATTCACAACTAAGCTATAATAACACTCCGCACGATTTAAAATTTATTATCAGGAGATCATGGGAAATCTCGGTTTTTAAAACCTACACATTATTAAGAGAACTCTGTTGAATAAATTATATAAAGTATGACTTATTCGCTACGGACTATTACGGCGAAAAACTCACAAACAGAGCTAAAAACCACTCACGATTTAAATTATTCATCTGAGATCATGGGAATAGCGTTAAAACCACACATATATACGAAGAACACTGAATAAATTAAGCGAAATAAGTTAACATTTCGGAGGTGTTTCGGAGCAGCATTCCAGAAACGGGCGCTCCGGCCGCGCGGGCGCCGTTCTGGAAAAGCTGCGCTACGATATCTCCGAAATGTTACGTATTTCGATTAATTTATCAGTGATTCTTCGTAATTAAGTGTGGTTTCTTTACGGATTCCCATGATCTCAGATGATGTTTTAAATCGTGGAGTGGGTGTGTGTGTGTTAGCTCTGTTTGTGAAGTTTTTCGCCTCAATAGTCCGTTCGATGAGAAGTATGTCATATTCACCATTTATGAATTACATGCTCATTTACAAGCAAATGTTCTTGGTAAATACTATATGTTGTGTCGCTTCTCTAGTGGGAGTCTTTTTAAAAGTCCCCGAACCAACATATTTTTCATTCCTTATATTGAAAACACGTTGGACGATATTTGTTTTAATTGCCTCATCACCGTCATTAATTGAGGAGAGAACTTCGCTCTTTCCTATGTTTGTAATATGCATTCTGTCATCTCCTAAGCAACAAACAATTTTAAAGATACACAAGGATATAAACGTTTTCATTGATTAATGATCTAAGAATAATAGTTCACTCTCGAATTGTTGTTTTATGATCGATGGAGTGTTAAGTTGAGTATTGTTTTGGAGCCATTAGGATAACTTAAAAATAATAACTGCAACTGGATAGCAAATAATAATTTTTCACTTGCTTTCTTAAATGTCACTTTTCGTTTAGAGTTGTGGTAGACAAACGGTTAAGCGTAACTGTCATTGTCAATACTTTTTTGCGATACGGTATATGTTACATAACTTTTGAAGATAATATGTTAATCTAAGAATTGTAAAGAAAAAAATTTTAAGTTTCTCACCAAAAATTAAAGATCAGTATTAAATATGTTGCTGATTTTTTTTTTAATGAATCAGACAAATTAGGAGACGGAATCATTCCAAGCCAAATGTCAATAAAAAAAAACAATGGTATGGTCTGACATGACCTTAACCCTTATTAAGCTATATTCTTACAACATTTCGGGTGCTGACAAGAACTGACGGGAAAATAAAATTATTTTAAAGATTAAAAAAATACTCACGCGGTATTCAACTGATATAATATGTATATAATAGTAGTATATTTTATTTATGGTGGATGTGTATTTTAGTCTCTTATTATATATTTAATTTATTTATAATTACAGAAATGTTGGAAAGAGAAGAGAAGCGGTGAGGCACTTTGTTATTATGGATAAAAAAAAATTAGCGTGGACGTATTTAGATTGGTTAATTAAACATCGTGATTAATATCAAAGTTGGATCTTTGATTTACAATATAGCGACTAGTGAATATGTTCTCCAAGTTAAAATAATGGCACTTAAAAAATATCCCCAATCACAGAGCCAAAAATCCACACATGCACAATTTTTGCAAAGTCATAAGAGCTTTGGTATTTAGGTCTCGCCAGGTGACATTGTAGCGTAAGTGGATACGACATGACAGAGTGTTTAACCATTTTGAAATGAGTCCGGACTTCATTTATTCTTCTTAGTAGTCTTGTCAGCTCTGGATTAAGTGGTGAATTTTTTTGAAGACCTATTGCATATTGGCTTATTAATTGAGCACAATCTTGCGAATAATATGCAAATATTTCGATGCCATCGTGGAATTACTCAACATCGTTTTAGTTTCTATGATCTTATCCTTAAGACAATGTATGATTAGTCATTTAATCACCATATTTCTATGTTGCTGTTACGCTGACGGTATTTGAGGAAAGTAGTAAGTCTTCGAAATAGCCAGCTCTCCTTTTGGTAACTCGCGTTACACCCTCGTCAGCACTGGTGACTGTTTCGAATTTGTCCCCCAATTTTTTTAACCCGTTTCATCATCAAGAGAGTTGACAAAAAAAAGTCTTGACTTGATCACCCCAACCTCCACAAGCAATTGGATTCCAGCACCACCTCCAATACTTTGAATCCCCCCAATACGACTACCACTGCAAATTAATTAAAAAAACTAGATTTATGCAGTTTTGTGATCCATATACATAATAACTTTCTTGTATTTTAAAGCTTTAAAGATGGAATGTAGGGCCTTTAAAAATATCACTTTCATTAGTTTGAGGTTCTTGTAGATTGACAAAATACATATTAAAAAATTGTGTATTTCAATATATATTCAAAGATAGTTTTTATTTTGTATAAAAAAGTTCTACATAATCTATCTGTCTGTGAGACATAACATTGAAACTTGTTATAACTACTGCTTGAATAAAATGGACAGAAAATCAATGAAAAGCTTTTATGAAATTAATATCTATACTTGCCTTTTTGTATTGGCCATGAAGTTTATGAACGTCTCTTTGAGTTGATTTTATTTACCAGTGTATCTATCTGGTAAACATATGGTACTTGATGGGAGTAGATGGATAATCAGGAGAATATAATAAATACATAATATCTTATAAATACTCTATTTAATAGTAACAAACCTTCTTACTGGATGGCAGTATTGCTGTCATACTTGCTCTATAAGCAACGAAACAACCAGTACAACAGTTAAAGCCCGAGTCCAGCCAGTCAGCTGACGAAGTGACCATCAGATGGCAGCTTTGGTAATGAAAACCAATAATAACATTCCATATGTATAGAGGTTACTTTAGGACAATTCTCTTCAAAAAGTTATAACCAACTACTTTTTTTGAGTTTTTGATTTTCTCTGTTACCACACTGTAGAATTGTTGTAATTATGTAGTGTTGTTTATATGTAGGTAGTGTCACACATTACTGTTCAGATTTGAGAAAATACTACAAGTCATCAACCACCCCCAACAAAGTATTTGAAAAATATGATAATTAAAGTGAAGTACCAATTATATGCACATTGTCTTCCTAAAATAATTATGTATAATAATGTTTCAATTGCACGGTAGAAATGAGATGAAATATGTTTTGTTTAAACAGTCTAATAACGCACTCACTTTTTATAACCAGCATATATCTTTTTGTTTATGTGTGTGTTAAATGAGTATTGGTGGTACATTGGAATCATGAGTTTATAATGAACTTAGCGAAGGCAAAGGAAAATGAATCCGAATTAGCCTACAAAAACCAAAGTTAACAAGAAATCCAATATTGAGTCTGAAAAAGTAAAAAATGTTTTGTGATGCAGATACCGTACTTTACTGTATGGTCAGGCATAATTTCGACAGTATGTTATAAACAGAATATTTTAAAAATCTTCTTTGACATGTATTTAATAATATATGATATCGGATATAATTTAGATTTAGACTGAAGCGCTTGGTGAATTTCAATTTTAAATGTTGAATCGTTCTAGTCCTGTGACAATTTACATTTAATAACAGTTTTTCTTTAAGGGCTTAGTCTGTTTTTTTGATTAAAGGTTGTCAATATGAGAAATTCGTATCATTGCTTGGTTCAGGCAATTTGTTTGGATGATTTTCAATTTGATATGAAATTTTTTTTTAATTAAAAGGAACTACTCACAAATTCCACTTTCCCACGGGCGTATCCTTTTCGCAGAAGCATTGCTTTAAACTCAATGATTACATTTATTCTTATATAAAACTGCGAAACTTTCATCTTACTAAGCGTCAGTTCAAGTTCATCCTGCACTTGAACGATTGAAGAGTGCCGAAAGACGAAACCCGGGTCGGTTAGTGACAAAATTTGTGTGAATGTACTTTTTTTTATACATAGTTTGAACGATTTCAAATTTAATAAGTATATTGACTAAGTAGTACGTTTAAAATTAAAAATTTGATTAACTACCCAGATTTTGAGCGCAATTAATTGTTGTTGCATTTCAGTGACGATTATGAGACTCAAACAAAACATGTTTGTATCATTTATATTAGATTATAAGAGATAGACTTTGAGAGAACATTATTATTAATTAGGATATATCCGTTAATATATATATTGATATTGATTGAATCAAGAGTTTTATTTAAAAAAATCGTTCTGTTTTGTTTAGGAAATCTCATGAATGTGAAAAAAAAATGAATTAATTGAAGGTAGAATTAAAAGTCTATCCCAAGGTGTAGTATGTCAAAGGACTCACGGTGTTAAAAATGTAAGACATTTCTGTTATATAAGGTTTGGTGATGTCAGTAAGCTGGAGGGTGGTACGGTGTATAATGTAAATTACCAATGCAATAGTCCGCTTTACTCTTCACCGTTTTTATCCCCTGAACGCAGTACAGAAAAGTACCATGTCATTTGCTTATATACCCATTGTTCTTCAATTTAAATTATTTGGTTAGTAGATCTTTCGGGACAAGTTCATTGCCAGAACTAAATGTTTTCATTATCTTTAACAGACAAGAAGCTATATTTTATTTTTAATTAAGCAATCATATTTTCAACTATAAACAAATGAGAAAATACAAATAATTAGACGACAATTGTGGGGGTTATAATTGCAAAACGTACTATTTCCATAAATGAGCGATATTGAGTTAGGTATGCAGTTAAGGGTTAATCCAAGCCTAGGGGAAATCGAGACGTAGATCCTACTAAGTTTGGATACAAAATGTGCTACAAGACTGTCGTTTTCTAAATTGGAAAACATAATTTTATTCCAAATGTTGATTTTGTTTGTGTTATTCGTTATAGTATTTGACTCTACGTGAAGTTTTAAATTTGAATATAGTATGTTTTGCATTATAACCCCACAATTATTCTATTGCATTTTTTTGTTATCTCTATAGTTTCTTCTTCTTTGGACCATGTATCGCTCCCTATGTGGAGCATAATGGCCGCACGCGGCACCTCCATGTTTCCCCGTCTCCAGCCAATTGCTTTGGTTCCTCCTATGACGTGCCGACATCCCTCAGTTCCGCCGTGTACATCCTATGGACAGTACCGAGGACGACCAGGACGCCGGAATGGCCCACACCGGTTCGAAAGAAAGAAAAGGGTCAGTGTCGTGGATGAGGCTTTCTCTCTAATCCTCAATCTTTCTCAATCCTTTAATGTTATCTCGCACTGTGAGTGAAATAACAACAGTATAGTGTGCGATGAAGAAGAAGATTTTTTAATGAGTATAAACTTGAGAGCATAGTATGTAATCAATACAAAATTTAGTTAATGATAAAACATGATCTCAGCACCCAAACGTCTCCCATTATTCCAGCTTAGTGTGTTACAAAATAGTGGAGCACTTGTTGCACCAAACTTTGAGAAGCATCTTCAGACTTATTTTGTAATGTATAAATTTTGATGAATTTATATATCAATATTTACTTTCATACATGAAAAAAAGCAAGAAGCTTTTAGCGTTTTGGTTTGATGATTTTATAGTCTTGTGTTTATGTTTCTTTTTCTTTGTTATGAAGATACTTCTTAAAGAGGCAATAAAACGTCTAACAATTTTGTTACATAGTCATAGTGAAATAAATAAGTTTATCAAATATGATTTTATACCAGCGGTCAGCAAATTTTGCTCACGGACACCACTAAATTCACATTTTAATCCAGCAAGACCACTAATCTGGAAATTGTGTGATTAAGTTGAAATAAAAGTGATCAAATGCGTTTAAAAATGCACCAAGTTCTTGTCAGATTTCTCTGCTGTGACTGCGGATCACTTTTGCTGACCGTGCTGTTTTATACAGTATTTAAAAATGAATTTTCACATAGGTTCTTAGTACCAAATCCTAATCGAAAATATTTAGTAAAATGATTAGTATCTATTATTATTTACTACTATTTATTTACCAATCAATATTTCAAACATTAATTATTCTGAAACTTTCTTATGAATATATTCAGGGTGGGATGCTGGAGGGGGCATCGATGTTGGGTGGCTCGCGCGAGCCCTTTGTTAAATTTTCCAGCGCGGCGGCCCGAAGCACCTTGTATAAGATACAGATAAATCGATTCGTTCTTAGATCAAAATCATCACCTAACTGCAATATTCTGTAGATGGCTAATATTTTATTATGAACAACGGTCACATTAGTAGACCCTTCATTTTTTCATTTCAGCGTTGTGGGCGTCTGCGGTGCGGACCTACATGGAGCTCGAGTTAATCACTAGTCCTGTCATAGCCTGTATCATGCTAATTCCCTACTTACTCCTCATTGGGGCAAAGGAGAGGTAGAGCAAACAATTGTAAGATATTAAACAAACAGTTCTCGTAAGAAAAAAAACCAACTTTTGTTGAGTATCCCTTCATTAGGAAGCCATAGTGCTACCACAAGATTTAACGAGCCACCTGTTAAGATATGGCAGCCCACCGCTTGAAAATATATAAAATTATGTGTTATCGTGTAGTTGTGTGTTAAATAATAATGAAGAGGATTTATCATAAATATCCATTTCCAGCAAAAACGTTTTGATATTCACGTTTGTGTTTGAATTTACACAACTGCTGGACATGAGGAAAAACATCCACATGGTGGTCATGGACTTTTTAATGTCGCGAGTCAGTCTTCTCGTCAAATAAAATGACAAAATATTTCATTATTTTTTTGCTTGCTTCCAAAGTGAGCATTTTCATCTTGCACAGAAACTCCTCGAATCGGTGAAGATATTGGCACAGTGGATAGTTCTGCAGAAGCCAGATGGACCTCCCCCACAAATTTTTGAAAGATTTTCCATGTAGTGTCGAATAAAATCCACATTTATAACTATTCTTTTCCAACTTATATTGCAAATTGTTTTCAAACTCGTAATCGTGTAGGAGGAATAAACTTTGCTCGAGTATCTATCACACGATATCTAGATAAAAGCAATATTTTTGGTTTTTCCACTAACTATTTTTGATTGTGACAATTGTAAAATACAACAGAGAAAATCTGGTAATGTATTATGTTATATTAGCTTACATGATTGTGTGAGAATATTATGATATTGAAAAAAATAAATATGATGATGAAAATATTGGCAAAGAGAAAGAAGCCTATCACCAAATCGCGAGTAAACGCCCCACTTGCATTCCATTAGTTATATGATTATGTAACTTCACACCCATCTGTCGCCGCATTTGTCTTAGAGATTCTAGTGTGTCAAAGTTTGCGACAGAAGATCTCATATTCTTCCACAACCACCTGGATTTTGTTGTTCTTTTATTTAACTAAATTCTGCTTATAATAAACCACAACTTATTTATGTATTTATTGAAATGTACTTAACTAATTAATAATTATTGATTGTAGTCATTAACCAAGAATTGAGGGGTTTAAACCATTTGATAAATTGATATGAATCGTTTTCATCAAGAATCATACCACCGAAACAAGCAGGGTTCTTAAAGCTGAAGACTCTTTTACACCAACTGAGTACGTGGCCAAGAGAGAGATCTCGCCGAATTACACATCAATCGTCGAACGGGATTGGTCAAGCGATCCTGACGGTGATTTAAGTGACGAGTGAATAGGAACTATTCTTTATTTCCTCAGCTGAGAGAATACCCCCACCACCTATAGCACGCCATCACTCAAGATTTAGACGTCTCAGATCAGGTATTTGACGAAGTATTGTTGAATCTAATAAAACAAACATAAAAATGAAGTGAATCGCTAAAAAACCTTATATGTCAATATTTTTGCTCGGCCAAATAATCAGCCGAAGACACACGGCAGCGTACTCAGTTGGACTAAAAGAACTTTTAGTTACAGCTTCTAAATTATGATACTATATAATCATGTCTAGAATGTGTGTGAGTTGGCATTATGTATGATTTCAAATTTATATATTTTTTTGGACAGGAACTTGAAAGCTTAGCTTAAAATATAACATCAAATTTATAAACCCTTATGCAGCAACTTGTTGGAATCTTATTGCACACCATTCTAAAAATTTAATATTTTTTCTGAAATTAAATTTGAATCAAAATTAACAAGACAACTACTTAAAGTCAAAATGTTGATAAACTTTGTATAGCCACTTGTTGTGTTTACAAAATGTGGCAAGTGTTTCGCACTTTGTCGTCACATATTTGTAGCACAGGGTTTATTACCTGTGCCTGCAATGCTATTGTCATACAACTGTCTTTCTGTAGTATGCCATAACGAGAAAAAAAATGTTTGTTTATGATTCAGTATGATCATCTTTACCACTTCAATATTGAGAAATGTCAGTGAGCGAATTGCATCCTTCAGGATCGAAATACTATAATTGTACATCGTTACATTTTAAGATATTTTTTTACTCGTGTGAATCATTTATGTATTAGTATATCATTTTTTTTGTAAATGTGCTCTCATAGGGCCATATTAATGGTTATAATTACTTATTTTTTTCTAATTAATTGCTTTTAGTACTTTCAGTGTAGTCTTTTGCCATCTTTCTTGGGATGACTACTGTTCTCGTTATTGATATAGTCACATTGATAAAAATGTTTCTCATGATAAACTTAACCATTAATTAAGGAATTTTTATTTTGAATGAAACCACTGTCCATCAAAAAATATCCAAGTAGTGTTATCAGATATATTATAGAAATACATTTCAGTTTGTTTGTTGTAATTGATTACATTATTTACTATTGCACTTATAAAGACTTTCAAGATCTCTCTCAGACCTCAAATATCTGTATGAACTTTTCATCTTGGTAAGTCTATAAAAATAATCTGTGTGTGTGTGTGTGTGTCTGTGTCAATTATATTCAGTCATTTGTAACATTTTGTGTTGTCGTCAATTCTGTCAGCAATTGTGGCAAATATTAGTATAAGATATACTTTTTTTTTTTTAAGTAATTGCTGTGGTTTTTTTCTGTGACATATGGCATTGCGATGACACGTCAGCTGTAGATTATGTGAAGAGATGTGAAAGTCTGGCGTAGGTCTCATGATGAGGATACCTCGCGGAGAAGCCTTAGTCCTGCCTGCCTCTTCTTTCTGAGCAGTGGGATTCGCATCTCGGATATTATGACTCATGCGTGTGTGTGTTATATACATAGGGCATACTCGGAAAAACTGAGGATGCTGTATGTCATGGAGGAAGCAAAGCAATTGGCTGGGAGACGCGGCAAAATGGTGGTTCCATGAGGCGGCCATATGCTCCACATTGGGAGCAAATATGGTTCAAAGACGCATGTGTGTGTGTCTTTTAATCTAAAACATAACTAATTTTTCATTTGATATTGTGATTTTATCATATATTGACATTTTTTAAAAATATAGTATTATTAAGATTATTCTTCAAATAGTTTTAAAATTACGTGCCTCTAGAAGTATGAGGTACTTTTGGAAGGATACGTAATAAAACAATTGATGACTTAGCGTTCTAATCAATCAAAGATTTGGCGAGTAATTTTTTTATCCATGTCCGCGCTTCCTGTAGGTGGAGGATATGGTGGCGCACTAATGACAGGGTTGAGAATTAGATTTTTTCTATGGAAAATGTTTGGTAGCAGTAGCGTCACTCTAATCTTTTTAAAAGAGAGTACTAGGATTGAAAAAATTAGGACTAGGACAGGAGGTAGTGGTTAACTAATCGCTCTTGCTACTGACACGCTTGTTCATGGATCGGAAATGGTGGAACGGGTCATCAAGAAACAACATGCCTTCGTACAATTATCAGATAATCTATGTAAAAAAAAAATGTGTTCGCATTGGGACTCAAATGACTCGTTGTGGTCTGGACGGAAGCATACATACGCTAAACCACTGCGCAATTGAACCGATAATAAAAAATACTGCTTCGATAATGAATATGCTCTGGACTTTCAAAAATCATAGTGGTCTTTGGAGACTTATATTTTTAATAAAACTAATGTTAATGCGTATTATCCTTGTAACTAATTCTATTTTGAAAGATCCAATTTAACTCTAATAAATTTTTTAATGGAATTAACAAATAAGGTGATTTGATGTTGTGGTAGAGGAGTTCGTAATTTACTGCGAATGCATAATGAATTTTCGCAATTGCACTTGTCAATCACAGGAAGAATTTAAAAAGCCTGATACAATTAAATCACATTGGTTGCATGCATTTAGTAAATTGTAATTGAAAATTGAATGTTTATTAAAGATAATAATAAATTGAAATTGGAATACTGGAAACAAGTGTTTCTTGAAGATCTGTATGAACCCCATTACCTAGAAGTAATAGTAATAATAAGCTTTTTTAAATATTTAATAAAAAATATTATAAATCCAAATCTATTATTTACAATTTACAATTGATTTTTAATTGAAAGCATGAGCTTTGAAACACGCGATTCTAACCCGGCATTTACAAATGGTCTCGTCTTAATTTGATAAAAAAATATAATAGAATACTGAATATGATCATTATATATGATAATCTTGATCATTTTTTCAACACATATTATATATCCCAACAAATTATCAAATACTTTTTATTTCTAGTATTAATTTTTAAAAAATTGTGTCGCAATTTTTTTATGTGCTCGTGAGCTCCACCCAAAACAACATGACTTACGGACACCGATTTCACAACTCTGATAACAATAAACAGCAAGACACAATGAAATAAATATTTTAATAATTGCTTATTTTATTGCATCAACTGCAATTCACGTTGGTAAACGATATTATATAAAAATGGTCGCAGGATGTCGCTTTAAGATTGTGTAAATTAAAGAAAACTACTTACAACGGGATGGCTGGAGGGGGCCCGATGGGGGCTCGCGAGAGCCCCTTGTTAAATTTCGGCACGGCCGTGCGAGCCCTTGTTAAGCTTTGAAATATCATTCGTTTCAGTATGAAATCAAGTATACCTAGCTAATATTTCTGTAGAAGGTTACATTTTATTCTGAAACATAAAGTCTTTATTGCCCCTTCAATTGTCAAAAAAAAACCATTTTCTTCGCTGACTAATAAAAGGAGACCTTCGATTGCTTTTGTCTTTTGTCTGACTATGGTGAAAAATACCGATGTTGGTATTATTTTTGTTAACATTGTGTGCTTAGATTTTTATGAACATTACATACATACAATGCTTTTACTGTAGTTAATTTTGCAGTTTTGAGAGACAGGTTTCTTTACATTTACTTTTCGGTTTTATTATAGCCTTCTTGCTGGAACTACAAACATATTGTTTAGTTTGTACGTAAGATAATAAAACAAGCGTGTCTTTGTTTGTTCAAGAGAATAGGCGCATATGATGGCGAGCTGAGTTTTTGAAAATTCATTACATGCTTATAACAATATGTTATTATGTAAGAAGTGGGGCGAATTTTAAAAAACTAGTGGAAGGGAATAATATTTTTGGAACTAGTCTTTATACCAAGGTACACGAAAAATTTTTTTTTGACATTTTAATCAGATAAGTTTCATCTTATAATGCGCAGTTAATCCACTCGGTGTTGCGAGGATATATTGCATTGAAAATAAATAAAGTGAGACTCAACTTTTTTTTTGTGATGTCTACAAGAAAGCATGGATGGTTTAGAAGCAAACGAGAGGCCCCAGGTGCAGATAAAATTTGGAGGGCACTTGTATCCGGATATCATTAAAAACGTCATAGAATTCCCATGTGTATTATTAAAATGTGCAAAATATTTCTATTTTGCCGATTTTGCAGAGCTGAAAACGATGTTCGAAAGGGTTGTGTAAGCCAAATGTCAATCATGCATGGTTTTGTTTGGAATAAAATCATAGTGTTTAGTCGTAATCCTTGGTGTAAAAGCAGTACAAACACAACCGGTTTTCCTCTAGCGGGCCAGCATTTTTTTAATGATGATTCAGGCCACGCAGAAGTAAAGTGAAAATTTAAGGTACGCTCAATTCTTTTTTACACGGCATAGTTGTAAAAAAATGCGGGCTGATACATAGAAAAACGAAAGATAGGTTTTATTGATTCGGTCATGCTTTTTTGAAGCAGGTATCGCAAAAGAGAATTCGGTGGTACTTATTAACATATTATAGGTCTGCACGGGCCGAAATTTTAACATAATTAACGGTCCTAGTCTGAAAAACTTAATTATTTTAGTTCATTAAAGATGATACATT